>NJDC01000524.1:37053-67075 GCA_002245475.1 Calephelis virginiensis | reverse complement strand
TGGACGCAAGTAACGAAAACACTAAGTATATGCGTTGGTGGCAGTGAATGCGTTAATGACTAAACTTAATAATATCAAGTATTCATAAAAAGATTACGTATAAGCGCATCTCAGTCTTAAGTAGAAATGTATTTTTCGAAACACATGTTGGTTAAACAACCAATGTTGAAATCTCTTGCTAAAGAGCTTATACTCTTCATCGATATTTAGGACGTCACCGCGTTGTCAAGCCCTAGCGTAAACAAACAATTTATTATTTTACATAATATATTTGCTTATGCCGTTTAAGGGTACAAAATACTCTTATAAATAAAACAATGCAAATAAATATATGGCAAAAATCTTCTTCTGGGCAGATAAGTAGCGAAAAAAACGAACAAAACGCAGTTCTAAATATTCTTATGTCAAAGTTGTATTTACCTATGAAATGTGTATTTATTAGGATTGTAACGTTTTGTAACATCACAAGCGCTTACAGAACACGACATCGTAATTGCCTTTATAGTTTATTCCAGTTAAATAGTAAGATTATGAAAATAATTCACAAAATTCACAGCGATGCACTATGCAAGAACATTATGAGCTCTTACTCGCGTAAATATTGGCACATAGGTACCATATTAAATCTATGTAAAGACTTATGTACATACCTACGCAAAGAAAATGGAATTAAGTCAAATATTTTAGAGCGATGATTTTTTAAGATTTTAAAAGTTCTCTTACTCCACAAGACTGTGCCACTCGTCTTCAAAATGCTTTTGGGAGAGAAGCACCTTGTTTGAGCACCGTGAGGCGATGGTTTGCTGAATTTGAGAGAGGTCTAGTTTCTTTACATTACGAATTTCGTAAAAGGCGGCCTTCAACTGCCGTCATCGAAAATAATGTGGCTACTCTTAAGCAGTTTATTAAAGAAAACCCCCGGATTACCTATGAGGCAATTTGAGGACTATTGAGGATTTGTAAGAGCCAAATTCGAAAAAAAATACACGAAGAATTGAAAGTTCGGAAACTTTGTTGTCGTTGGATCCCTCAATTTGACAGCGGAGCAGAAGCGGGCTCGCGTTGAATGGTGCTCACAGATGCTACTGAAGTACGACCATTGACATTCTAAATCTGTTTATGACATTGTTACAGGAGACGAAACGTGGATTTATTATTCTGAAACCGAAAAAAACAGCAATCTTGTAAATGGGTGTTTGAAAATGAGAACAGGCCCGCAAAAGTGAGACAGGCGAGAAACGTTGGTAAAAAAATTATCGCGCTTTCTTTCTTAGCTACGGGTCCCATCTGTACAATTCCCCTTGAAGATCAAATGAGTGTCGATTCCGAGTGGTATTATACCATTTATTTGCCCAGGGTGTTAGAAAAAGTTCGCGAAAGACGACCTAAAATCCGCATTTTCCTACACCATGATAACGCTTCTTCACACACGGCCAACAAAACAAAGTCATTTTTAGCTGCCGAAAAAGTACATCTCGGCACACTTCCTGCGCACTACTTCCGACCTAGCATCCTGTGATTTCTGTATTTTCCCTAAAATCAAAGATTTGATGAGAGGTTTTACTTTTACGCATTATTTACGCAAGGGTACCATTCAATTAGCACGTAGAAAACATGCCTTCAGACCTGTGGTCCTCCTGTTTCAAAAAATGGTTCGATCGCATGAAAAATTGTTTAAAATTTAAGTGTAATGATTATTTTTAAAAGCAATAAACATAATATTTTGGTCATAGCATGTTGTTTTTTTAAGTTACACAAAACTGATAGTGCGACCTACGTAACACAACAAATTTGCTTATGTACTTCAATGTTTTAGTATTGTAATATTTTACTTGTTACTAGGTCTTTTACCCAGTAACGTTTGGTAATCAATTAAATGCTATTTAGTACCTATTAAAAGTAACACACTTTCTTATTATTTTAAGTTTAGTCATTGTTAACTAATAAAATATGAAGAACTGTAAATGTTGAAACTTTATACATTTTGAAGTACGTACAATTTTCAATATTCTAAAAAAGTACGAGGTTTTCTAAATTATTGCATTTAGCTATTTGACAAACATGTCTCTGAATTTTGAAATAAATTAGAATAAAACTGACTGAAATGCGTAAAACGTCTACTTGTTTTTCTATGTTTCCGTGTTTGTAAATTCTATTACACTGACCTAGGTCACAAAAAAGTAATATGGTGAGTGTGTTGTGATTGTAATGTAATAGGCATCGTTCCGGTCCGCTGGCAGTATATTGAAATTTCGACTCGCAGAATTACCACTTTGCATGTTCCACGTGGATAGTTTTTTTTTTCGACTATGTTTCTGACTAGCACAGACACAATTTTACAATACCATTATTTTTCTGTCAGGTGTTAAAAATGGAACAATAAAATAAATCAATAAAATCAACTTATACCCACTTATACAACGTATAACCCATTGTTGTCTGACATTAAATCAATAAATGTAAACATATATAATAAAAAAGAAACCAGTAAAAGACAAACCAACCTTTATTTATTTTTATATAGCTTAAATATGTACAAGGCCTTTTTACTATACATAAATTCCATTAAGCCTATCTATCTACTTGTAGGGTGTTGGAGGTAGAAAATTTGCCATGTTTTAAAAATTCGACGCTATTGATAAGTGTTCAGCTATATATCAAAAATAAAATGGCTTAGACAAACCAAAAATATTTTAAAATTATGTATTTTTTGAGCAAAAAATTATTAAACAAATGTTTTTACAGTTAATCACCTAATTACGTTTAAAATTAGAATTAAAAGCATACTAGCTAATATGAATTTAGATAAATGCGAGAGTAATTTAAATAAAAAAAGTTATATATGTAGCTGATATTACAAAGATCAGCAGCGAAAAATATACAACTAAATAGTACGCAAAAAAATAGTATAACAGTAAGTTCAAAACTTTAGATGCACAAATTTGGATTGGCTAATTACATAGTGTGCATACGATAACCGTCAATTATGAATCATTGTGTACCATTTATTTGCGTTATGCCACACTTTATAATGTATTTTTTTGTTATTCATATAGATACGTTTCAAATTTTAGTTTTATCTAGCAGTAGCCTAAGCATCACATAATTAATAGAAATTCATGAGGCTAGAAACTATTCATCTATTACTCTTTTATGGCTGACTTAACTAAAAACAAGCTTAAGTAACCTTAGATAATGATGATGTAAATGTACATCAAAGATATTGTACTTTTTCTTCATACGTACACGTTTACGAAAGATTAACTTTCAAAAAATCAAGATAATAAACAATTAAAAAAAATGTGGTGGGAAAGCCCAAGAAACTGCGGCGTGACAGATTATATGGGAGATACGATATGGTTAAACAGCACCAATTTGTTTGTACACATATAGATAGCTTGAAGCCAAGTCCCTTACGGGGTAAGTAGACAGTATTGAGTACCAAATGTCCAGATCCTTGCAGATCTGCCTGGCTTCCTCCACATTCATAGATTCTTGACACAAACCTTGGATAATTATCGTGGAATATCAAGTCAACTATATATCAATATCGACTAACACTCTCTGAGTATCTGTATTCATGTACAATCGTGCCGTTTTCAATGTTTCATCTTTCGTTCTTTCCACATGACTGAACTAACGGAGCATGCGCTCTTTCTTTCTGACAGCCTCGTTGGTCTAGCGGGGCTAGGGGCTAGCGTACACGCCTCCACCGACCAATCGTGAAGCTCTGGTTCCATTCCCAATGGGGGTAGGTAGGGGTGTGATGAACATTTGGATGTCTGTATTTCCGGGTATGAATGTTTATCAAAAATGTTGTGTTATATATTTAAATATTTCTATGTATTATAATCGTTGAATAACAGCCATAACACAAATATACAATTTGCTCACTTTGGGGTTAGATTCAATGTGTGTAACTTGTCCATGGATATTTATTGGTTTTATCTATTTAATCCTTACTAAGGCAAAAACTATTTAAAAACCTCACAATTAAAATTGATTTACTGAAAAACCCTTCTAATTTTTGAGCTGAAATAAATATTATTTTATTGCTAGAATGTCTACCTCTCACTTCGTATTTTCATTTCATTTTTTGTTTATGATATTACGGTAAATAATGTCTCAACAAATGTGGTAAATATATGCACTTTCCCCGTCAAGAGTAGCAAGTTAAAGTAAGAGTTTCCATTATACCTAATGGAAAATTTCAAGCTGTTGTTTAGTTTTTGTTTAGTTCATAAAAAGTTGTGTTTTCGTTAATTTTAAACGTGGTAATAAACTATTATTACTAAACATATTTCATATATATATATATATAAGTACTTTTTTTTTATGCAACTTATAGAAAAAAATATAAATTTGTCGCGTTTACTCAGCCATTGAAAAGGTGAAAGCGCGTCGAAAGTCGGCAAGCTAAAATTCAAAATAAATAAATAAATATCCCTGGACAAGTTACACAAATTGTATCTAGCCCCAAACTAAGCAAATCATATGCTTGTGTTATGGGTGTTAGTCAACGATTTTAATACATAGAAATACTTAAATAGATACCAGAATAAATTTAATAAACACCCAGATCCGGAAATGCAGACATCTAAATGTTCATCACACAAATGCCTGCACCCATTCGGAATCGAACCCGAGCTACGTGGATTATCGGTGTAGTTAGGCGTGTACGCTAGCCACTCGACCAAGCGGTCAATGTCAACCACATGTTTTTTTGAACAAAAATGATTTTATTTTGCTCGTCTTGTATTCTAAAATGTTTCGCGAACATGAAACTGTATTAAAATTTTACGTAGCACATATGAATGCATAAGGCCCGTGTAAGGGTTAAGTCCCTCTCTTTATCGGATCAGTTACGAATGCGGTACACGAGCGTTACACTGCATAATTTCCATAGCGCTCTCATATCGACCGCATTTATCCTACTCTCTAATTTTTTTAGCATATCCTACTCTATTTTCCAGACAACAACGGGAAACCTCGCTTTGAAATAGCTTACCCAGTGCTTCATTCACGCTATTTCCCACACACTCTCCTTTTTACATCCACCGAGTACTTGCCATTCCTTTTAAACGCACTACCAAGATATAAAATTTCATTAACTTGATCCAACATTGCATCATCAAGTAAAACTTTTACATCCATTCTGGCTACGTCTTTTTCGAGTACCATTAGTTTGACCTTCTTCATATGCAAATGTAAGCCTTTTCCTATATCTGTGACCAGTGCTTACAGCATTGAAATGTGAAAATGTCCAATAGGTCTACCATCGGGCTGGAACTGATACACATTTAGCATATTGGGCTAACCTACTCAATGTTAACATATTTTTCTTACATTTATAACACAAACAAATGGTAACATAAAATTCTTATAACATAATCCCACCAACACCCTTATAATACGAATGTAAAAGTAACATTTAATTGTGCGATTATTTAAATCGGTATCTACAATTTATAAAGCGTATATTCTCACTGTTAATTTATCAAGGACGTCGGAATTAGATGTATAGTGAACTTAATTGATGATTATTTTCATTAATTTGATAGTATGTCATGTTAAATTCACATCGTTAGATACAATGTATTTATGTACAATGCGACCAACTTAAAGTTTCAGTGAACAACGTTGCTAGTGTGACGATGTTCTTATTGAAAATTTTCCCAAGGACATTAAGGATTTCACGCATTAGCGGAATTGAAATGGCATTTATTACAACTGCGATTTAGTTTCGTTTTTGGCTACTGAATAAAAGTTGGTGGCACCAGAACTTTTATTACACAAACTCTAACAAAACATCTTAAAATAACACCAAAAACTTGAATGAAATGAACAGCTAAAGAATATTTAATTATTAATAGCCATAGATACTGTGATAATCATATTTTGGTGGTATAAGGCATTGGAACGGTAACGGATTACAAATTATATGCTATAGAAAATTTGTTATGACTTTTGGATAATCAACAGATGTGGGTAATCAACAGATGTGGATAACCAACAGATGTACATAATCTACAGATGTGGATAAGTATTAAATATTCTGATTCTACATCTGCCGAACTACGTTTCATCTGCAACTAGAACAGATCAAATAAGGTTTACAGTTCCAATTATTCACCCACTCGCACATCATCGCAATGATATTTGGAAAAAACAATTTGATCTCATAATTTAGTTTATATCTATGTGATTGAACCGGGTATAAAAACCAATATTTAATAATGACTTAATTGCATATTAAGTAACAATAATTAATTGCGTACTAAGTAATAATCAAATATCATCAACTCTACTACTAAGTATATATGCGTATTCTGAGCATAAAGCTGATCTGTGAGCAAATTTGCAGATCTAGCTCAAGTCATGTCATCTGTTGACTACATGAAGTCAAATACATATAATGTAACATGATGCATCGAGACATTTTTAGATATATGATTATCACACGCCCATAAATTGGTTAACAATGTTGTTTTACACTGTGCAGATCCCTAAGAAAAATGACAGTACAAATGTGTATTAAAATTAGATAAAAACTTAATAACAAAATTTACATTAAGGATATTGAAAACCAGTTTTTAGCTAAATTTATAAAATGACATGTTAAAAAAAATAAGAAAGGAAGCATCTACAATGTTTGGGAAGTAAAACTGTTAAAATATTCATGTCAGTAGATACAGGAATAACAATTAACAAATTTAGTTTCTGATTTAATTTTATTTTTGGATTACACCAAATGTAATTGATTGGATTTTTCTAAAATTTTTGCACCACATTTATTTGTTTACTTTTTTTACAAAGTAATATACTAAGTGCTTTTTACAAATTGTGATGTTAAAAATTTACGTTTTCTTAAATTTTTTGGCATTCTTATGAGTTTATATGATATAAAATGAAAAAATGTGATCCAAAGCTTTATTTTTAGCAACCAAATGTGTTTTGTGTAAGCTGTTTTTATGCGACGAACTCGAAAAGAGGCAACTTTGTTTAACTCAGCGGTTAGAAAGAAGCGAAGTTTCTGCTAGAGGACAAAAAATAATTTGATATTTGTAACAGCTTTTTTAAATTTAATTATTCAATCATTAAATTTCGTTATGTAAATATTAAGAAACAGGTAAATGAAAATTGTCTTTTTTTGAACAACAGACACGTCAAAGTGATTGTAAAAACTAAAAAAATATTTAATAGACATTGTTTGATAAGTATTAAAACATTACTATTGAAGCTTACGGAAAAATAGGCGTCCAAACTCATGGCCACTGAATTTTTTGATTGTAAAGGATTTGTTCATCGACTGCGCTCCTAAAATACTACAACGAATGGAGACTATTACTCGGTTTTGCTGACATATCTGCGTCAAGTGGTTGTCGAGAAAAGGAGAGGCAAATTTTCAAAAGACATTCTGTCAAGATAATGTGCCCATTCACACTGCCCGAGTTGCAAGGTGTGCCCTCGCCGACACAGGATTTAAAGAAATCAACTACCCATCCTACACAGGACCCTGGCTCTTTTGCCTTTTTTCAAATTTGAAAAAAATACTTCTGGGGACGGAAATTTTCCACTGACGAAAAAATAACGGCGGCCGTAAATGAACATTTTGAAATATTTTATTGAATAAGGCGTTACTTTGCGAAAATCCGTTGTTCCGCAAACAGATTGTAAAAAAGTCTATATTTTGCTGATTCCGCGTAAGCAGTGTAAATGACACAAAATATGACAAGCCTAACTTACGTTCCCGCCACCCACCTCTGCGACCAGAACACGAATAAAGGAAGAGCTCGGGAAACAATATAAATTGTCACGTTCTTAGCATGTGACAACCCTACCTAAAGTTCCCACTTCCCACCTCCACGACCAGATCACGACGATCACGAATAGCTCAGGAAACAAAATTTTTAACAACATTTTCTGGTAGCATGGCAGTAATCGTAACATTGCTTTCTTCGTTTTATTTTTAATTAAACTATTAAGAATGTTACTATTATAACCGTTTGCCTTTGCCATCTGACAAATCAAATCCTTTTTGTAGCTTTCCTGACTTAAAGGAATATATAAAAGTCTATGTGCGTAGCTATTGAACGCAGACATTTTGTGTTGCCAAGGAAAACCGCGAATATTTTTTTACCGGGTTAAAGTCTCTGTTTTATAAATGTAAGAAGTTTGTTGAAGTCGAGAGAGATTATATGGAATAACATTTTTTTATACATTTTTATCAGCATTTTAAATACCATACTCTCAAAACTTTTCAGCCACCTCTTGTATTTTGCTTATCGGGTAAACAGTTTTACATTACAAAATGATATAAGTATCATGAATGTTGTTACTAAAATAAAACAATCGCTGTTACCCTACAAATTTAGAGTTCCTGCATCCTATCGTTATGATTGAATAAATAGCATTTCGATATATAATAATATTTCGCTAAAAATTGAATAAATTAATTAAACTAAAAATGTGTTAAAGTTACATTTCTCTTATAATATGAACTATAATCAGACAAAATTAATGTAATAATAGGTATTTCGAATAAGTAAGCATGTCATTTTACACCGGGTATTTGAAACATTACATAAGGTTTTTTAAGCTCATCAGTATAGTAACCACTTGCTACTTAAAGATACTAATGTTGTCTGCATCTAGAAGTCGTAATTTTCTTAATAACTTTACTCATTTTGTTCCTATTCTCTTAAAAGCCATGCCGATGTTCAATTATTTACTATATTTGTGAATTTCTTTGCATGTTTATAACTTTTTACACTTTCTATTACACAGAAGCGAAAAATAAAAATATGAATCAATAGACAGCGCTTATTTTTTCGTTTATAATAAAGGCACTTTAAAATATTCAACATTGATTCGAACATTTTTAATCATATTTCTAATATTTTTTATGTAATAGCTATTAGACTTTAACGTATCGTTATTTTTAAAAACGTAAAGTTTTAAAATATTTGATGAACTTTAATGCTGCATTTTAGTATTTTGTTAGTTGGTAGTTGCGAAGAAAGCTTATCGCAAAGTAGAAAAAATGTCTTGGCAAAAATGGTTGTATTTTGTCAGGTACCTAAAACATTATCATTCGTATAATAAATTATCCTAGTTTATGTAATTGCCTACTTATGTCATAGTGCTTAGCTCTTTATTTTATTGCTTTTAGACAATCTAATTAGCTGATATGGTTAAGAGCTAACTGGTAAAAATAACTTTAATAAAATTCTATCTATAAATGGACCACCAGTAAAGCTCAATTTAGTTAAAGCCTTAACTACAACTGCCTCATTTTTATTTCTTCCCTACATTATAACTTAAACTATAACAGATTTTTCTCATCATCACATAACATCAGTCTCATTACTTCGGCTAATTCGAGGTAATAAAGTCATTTCTTTAGTCTACTTTCAAAATCATAATCAGGACCATAAGCTGCTTTAGCGGTGCGTCTAGTCAAAAATACTTGTCCGTCTTTTACAAAATCACCGCACGCGTTGTTAACTTCATAAGGGATTTCATCTAAAATTCCATTTTTGTTGTTATCTTTAACGTTATCTGGTTTTTCAAAATCGTCAGTAACACCATTAATTTTGTTAAGCTTTACACCATTTTGACTTTTTCCAAAATCTTTTGAAGCCATTTTGATTTTGTAGCTCTTTGAGTAAAAATTAAGGAATAATACAAGAAAAATGATTATGTTAGATGATATGAAATAAGTAAATCCAGAGGCATATTGACATCGAGGTGAATTGTGTGTCCATGCGCAGTAGGTCAGCATTAAAATAAACTGGGCCTGAAATGTTTAAACAAAATAACAATTTCAATTACATCTTCTACATCCTAACAATATCATTTATTTATAACCGAACCTTAAAAGGATGAGGTTCTCAATTCGACTGCATGTTTTTTTATGTTTGTTACGTGATTACTTGGCCAATGATAGTCCTTTTGTAGAACGATAGATCATGAATTCGAGGTGGTTTCATATAAGTTTTACTGTGATTTAACCAGCGGTTTTTGAGTTATACTTAATAGTGAATTTTTTTACTTATTTTGCCGATTTTATAATATTGTCGTCAAGATACGTGAAAATGTATGCATAATTAAGTGTTACTCAAAAACTACTGGTAGGATGTTAATAAGTTATGTAGGACCATTTGGGAAACATTTTGCTATCTTTTGAAAAAATAATTATCAAATCGCGACATGGTGATGAAATACAAGGGCAGATTGAAAAGTGTTGGGCTTTTCTACCCTCCTTACTTAGTTCAGTTTATAGTAATTAATTGTGTTAGGTTTGAAAAGTGTGCAATAATTAGTTGTGATTTTATATTTTTTTTAACAAAGCATTCGGACATACTTTCTGCAAATGGAGCGAAAAATAGAGCAGCGTGCCGCTATAAAGTAACTCCGTGAGAAAACGCTGTCGCCGAAAGCCATCCGTGATGATAATATAGTCAGTACATATATTGCTCTGACTTATTCATTCGTTAAAAAATATATAGCAGAAATCAACTGAGGCAGAGAGATAGTGTGAAAGATTAACACCGATCTAGAAGGCGTTCGACGTCCACAACTGACGAAAATATTAAAAAAAGTACTTTATTTAGCTATGCGAAACCCCGCAGATTAAAAAATGAGTTAGATAGCCGAAATTATAGGCATATCTTATGAATGAACTTCAAAATATCATAGTCAACGAAATGGGTTTTTACAAAGTGTCTGTGAAGTGGGTTCCGCAACTGATTTCAGTTGAACAAAAAAGGACGCAATTGACTATTTGACATAACTGTTTGAGTTATTTGAATCCGATGCATATGATTTTTTTAATAGTTTTGTTACAATGGACAAAACATGCGTTCACTAATTTACGCCAGAAACAAAACAACAGTCAAAGCTGTGGAGAATACCCCTTTAAAATGCTATTTTGTTGGCAAATAAGGTAATAGCTTCAGTATTCTGGAACCCGAAGGCTGTGATTATGATTAATTATCTTGAAAGGGGTCAAAATATAAAGTTTGATTACTACTTTGTCTTACTACGTCTTAAATAGAAAAACATTCAGGAATGCTCAGAAAACAATCCTGTTTTATAAAGATAACGCCCTTATTCACACGTCTATTGAGTCAATGGCTGAAATCCAGTAATAGTTTATTATAGAATTCGTCTTATTCACCTGATCTGGCACCGTCAGACTTATTTCTGTTCCCTAACTTACAAAAACACTTGAGAGGTCTAAAATGTTCAACAAACGATGAGAAAAAAACAGCGATAGACGCGTTCTTTGACTATAGGGAATAATCTTTTTTTTTAATGGTCTAAATACTTTGAATGAGAGATGACAAAAGTGCATCGAACTTGAAGGTGGTTACGTAGAAGTACGACTGATTTAGTATGTGTTTTCTCGGTTAGACGGAATAAATACTTTTCAATCCACCCTCATAGTTGGAGTCGGTTTTAGCAGTTTTACTGTGCATAATAATGTTTCTAAATTAATTCTTGTGGAAACGCCTATTTTTATATAGTTACGAAGTAGTTCACTTTAAATAACTCGCCAGTGTTATAAGATGAAAAAAATACGGATAAGGCGATTAACACACGATACCGCGCACCGCCGCGGTAATCGGTGAAGCAGATTTTAAGTTGCATTGGTCTGTTATAAATCCAGTGATATTTAACATACGAACTCTGCACGGAGAAGCAGTGCATGGTACACGGGATGCAGAATAACCGCGCGGAACGTCGGAGGTGATGGTATTTTATGATACCATGAATGTCTCATTTAGAGTTCTGCTTCGTAGAAATTAATGAACACAATATATTTTTATGTTTTTTTTCTTTCTACTCTATAAAAGTCAGATTGTTGCTTTTACAGTTTCAGTGTCCTTTTTTGCCAGCGACCTTGATCAAACTGGTCACAACCGCGTTAAATCTATCCGCGCAGACAGGCGCATAAATCGTCTTACAGCGCGAAGCACCGAAAATCGAAACATACGAAATCCGCTTTTTCGCCTCCGGACGACGTCGTGGTAAGCGGTGCCGTGTGTTAATCGCCTGTGACATTTGGTAGTCGTTGGTGTCGTGTAAACCTGCTTATAAATGCGGTTACTTGCGAGTGAAAACTTACGAGTTGCATTTTAGTAACATATTTCTTCCACCATAAAAACTTCTGAAATCTCGGTCCAAGTCCAGACAAGAGATAGTAAGAGTACATAACGACGTGTACGATTGAGTTCAGTAAAGCCAGTATTGCTCCTTCACCCCCAGCTGCAAATTTGAGGTAGCTCCAAGAGTAGAGGGCCATTATAACATGATGATATACATGAAGAAACGTTATCTGTAACATGACAGTATCTATTTAAAATACAAAATCCCCGCAGTACTACTCGAATCTTAAACAAAATATTGGGTGAAAATAGACGGCCTAATGGATCAGTCAATAAAATCAAGATCAACAATCAGATAAAATTGTAAAAACTCAATGGAGGGAGGAAGAAAATAAGAGAAACGTAAAGTATTGAGTTTGATATTAAGAAATTAAAATGACATGGACCAAATCCGCCCCGAGTCCAAAAAGAATAATATAAATGTAGTGTTGTGGGACACCAGGTAGGAACGAAATTCCTTCGGCTAATGTAGAATCGACACAATTCATGATAATATACTATACATTGGCGGGGTGGAGTGGTAATAGAGAGAGAAGGGATGAGAGAACGAAAAGAAAGAGGGAGAAAGAGAAAGGTATTATACACTTCTCGTTTGAGTATACGACTGTCGCACCTGCGCACGTCTCATTTAACAGTTTTATTCTACGGGCTTTTTCTTATGGTTTTTACTATCACATTTTTTTCAGTTCGGTAGCAAAATTCCCTATCTCCACCAAGCCGTAAGGATTTTCGTTCCAAAACTTATACAGTAATTATAAAACTGTTTATTACAACATGTCTCAATACCACTTTCTAACGAACACTCACTAATTTAAATATATTTTTAAAAGGAAGATCACAATTTAAATGTTGACTGAAATGCCTAAATTATTTTTCTATTTTGACAACATTTGACGATTTGACCCAATTTAGAAAAGTTAATTTTGGATTCAGATAAAATATTGACTGATAAAAAAGAAAGATTTGAAAATACCATACCAATGATTAAATATAAATTACTATAATATGTCACATCGCAAAAGGATGCACAGAGTGTGTAAAGGGTTGCTTTGAAAGAACCAGAAAACATTTAATATAAGGGGTTAAAGGCTTAAATGGTAGCGCATTTTAAATATTATTACCAAATTGTAATATTTACTTTTGTAAACATTCATTTAAAACAGTCCACAAAAATGCTTCACTTGTTGTCACGCTATCTATGTCGTACCTAGGACGAGTAATGACATCACGGTTTGCAAATGCGACTGCGGTCGATGGGAACCAGTTTTAAGCTTTGTTTACGTTGTACCATACATCGTGTATTTTACGTTAGATAAAAGTTAATATATTTTTTTAATATTTTAAATACCTTTGTAGATTAAAAGTTTTATTGACTCCGAATTGTTTCTATAAATTTGGCAGGTACTATAAATGTCACCCTGTATATTTTGCCTAAATTATAAAAAATAAACAGCCTTTTTGATAGGTAAACCTTTTGAGGCTTTGACACCTACCTACCATTGACTGAATTCAGACAAAAGTATTGATTGATCAAAATATTTTAAGCATCGTGTAGTGTTTGTTGGCTCCAGGGCAAACGTGTATAGAAAATGTTCCGTCTACTTTGAAACTTGGCACTTATTAAATCCCTATAAATATTAAATCACGTGTCAATGAAAATATACTTATTCAGGGTTATACGAACACAGAATATAAGAAGATAACCAAATTGATACACAACAAGATGAAAGTTATTAACAGGATGCTATTGCTAAAAATTAAAAATCTTTAAATCATATGATGTAAGGTACGTTTTCGGATTACTAAGATTTTTTCTCTAATACTAATATGACATTTTAATTACCTGTTTGTTTTTCTTCCTGAGCACAAAAAAAACGGTGTCAAGTAGCTCTGTAAATTTCGCAAAGAAGTACCACCATCCCAGATCGAGTAACTGGAAATCAAATTTTAATTTAGTACATAACAAAAACTCTTTCCAAATTCAAATTTTGAATGTTATTAATAAAATGAACATACCAAAGGATTTTGAGTGTTAGATGGGTATCTACAGCCTGCATACACGATACCATCTCTGAACAGGTTCAACTTGAATACCTGGAATACATAAACTAAAACTTAAAATTTTCATTTATACTAACAAAAATCTTTAGTACCTAATTATCAAAAAGCATTACAATGTAATAGTGTACTAGCGCAGATTTTCGCTTATTTTAAAAACAACCTTGCCCCGGATTTTATATGTGCCCAGTTGGCTTGCTACCTATCTCAAAAATTAAGTATGTTGTGGGTACCCTGGTTATGCCTCAGCCAACTTCTTCAGGGATATGGAAGTGAAGATAATTTTTTTTTTGTGTTAGTAAATTCTTTGCATTTGGAGTTCTAAGAATGTAATATTAAAGGAGTTAAAATACAATACATTTTGAATTCTCCTCCATTAGAAAATAAGTTTCTTTTTCCAATATAATTCTTACCTTTGAACAAATCATCGCAGCGAGAACAACTTGTGCAGCATTATAATAGCTGATGAGCTTTGTGATTCGAAGCGGTGGACGGTTACGCATAAAGCGAGGGCCGAATTTGATAAATATTAGATATAAAACCACCACACACACTATCGGCGTCGGACTGGACATCATAAACCACGAGTCCACCAAGGCACCTGTAATTGAGAGGTAATTTTTAACATAACGTAACAACCCAACATTTAATGTACATTTATCGCACTTCATTCAATACTAGCTTCTGCTCGCTACTACGTCCTCGTGGAATAATTAGTTTCGGCTAGCCTCTTTGGTTATATAGGTGAGTCAGTACTGGTTCTTTTAATCTTATATCATATAGATTGTAGATTTAAAAAAAAACTAAACATAAGTCATTGTAAAGTATCTCTGCGTACACTACATTTTTAGTTTTGTTTTTTAGTGAGCTAACTTTAAAAGATAGATTTGTGCTATCGCAAACGTGTTTTAATACTTTTGAAGTGGAAAAATTATGTCACATGTGATTTTTGCGAAACTTTTAACGTTTATGCAGCGACTAGCGGAAGCTCTCAATAGGAAAAAATAGCCTGATTTTGAAACATTTTACATTGGTGATCCGCTCCTATTGTTCCTAGTGTGATGACATAATGTATAGCCTATAGCTTTCCTCGATAAATGAGCTATTTAATAATAAAATATTTTTTTAAATCATTAGCACGTGGCTTATCGACATCAAAGACGATATCCGTGCTTTTCTTGAAGGTTAAAAATACAATTATTTGTCTTACATTTAATAATTTATATGTTTTTCGCTCATGTTTGGGAAAACAAAATCTTACGTATTTAATTACCAATTTATTATCCTCACACATTTTATGGTTACGCCTTTATTTGTAAATTACTGTTAAAATGATAAATGTTTACCGTGTTAAGTTTATTCTGCGTTATAGACTGTAGTCTAGTATGGAGAATATTATTTATAGTAACACTAGCTGTTCCGGCAAACTTCGTTCCGCCCGTTCAGTTTGTATGGGAAAAATTACAATGTCGTTTTTCCTAGTTGACTCGCTATCGTAAGGAATAACATGTAACCTTTGTTCTTCTCCCAGTTCTAAGCTACATTTCAATCAATTTTCAGCCTCATCGGTTTAACTATCGACTTTACGATTCATCTTTCATAATATTTTTTTTTGTTTTCTAATCTGCTTATTCGGGGCGAACATAAATCCAACGAATCAAAAACCATGAAAATTGGTGCATCAGATCTCGAGTTATAAGTGTTGTAACAAACCCGACTTTCTTTTATATACGGGTATATAGAGTAACCATGATTTGTTTAAGTAATATGCTTACTTACTTTATAAATATAATTTTAGTTTGAATTTGATGAGATCCTTTTTAAAAACTATGATTACCTACTATTAACCCCACGATTTAAATATAAACAATGTACAACTTTGACGACAATGACGATATGGTGTGATAGAAGTTTGTGATATCAGTCCGGTTAAGTCACATTAAAGTTACAGTCACGGTACTAGTAATAAAAAAAAGGAAACGAGCCCGGGTCCGATAGGTACTGAAAGTAAGTATGGATAATTGCTAGATCACTGACATGAACACTATAGATTATAGAAGTTCAACAAGTAATTATGTTGTCCGATCCGAGCCGTTGGTAGATTTTATAATTATTCATACTCACACCAAAAATATCAAAGTAAATGTCAAATGGTTTTTGAGTTTGAGTTTTAATAAAATACTATAAATCTTCAGTTTGGGAAAAATCAAAATATTGTTTTTTCTAGTCTTATCGCAATCGAACGAGACAAAAAGTATCCTTTATCCGTCTTTTGGTTCAAAACTGCCTCCAAATTAATTTTCAGCCAAATCGAATGAGCCGTTCCTGAGTCATAAAAGTCAGTTGTCAATAATTCAATCAATCTTTTGTTAATTGGCTTCTACTGTGTCATGCACAATAATTCCGCCAATGTCAAGTTTTGCCGAAAACACGCAATGAATTTTGAATTGTTTACAGTAGGTACCACTGACCAAACAACCTTTACAATTGAGTCAAGTCAACTTAAAACAAACAACACAATATAATACACAATAACATGCAAAAGCACAACAGTAGGTAGATGTCAAAAAAAGGATAATAATTTGTATAAACTATAATCTAATATTGTTACCAGCAATATTTTTTGATAAAGTAAATATAAAAGGGGAATTATTACAACAAGAGACTTTTACAATTAATAGGACGAGATATTTGATGTTTGTTACATGAAAAAAATATGTGATTAACAGATCCCTCATCTAGCCCACATTTAAAAATCCAAGGTTTAGAAGGAATATCTGTTTGGATATCACCATAAAACTTGCCTTTTTCTAATTTAGATTTATTCCATAAATTGGACCAAGTGGGTTTCAAAGATGAGGAGGCCAGGGCATTCAAATCAGATAGTATGATAAAGTAGTGATCTGGGATATCAATTTTTGTTGCCTGTTTGGCGCAAGAATCCACTGTTTCATTACCAGTAATGCCACAATGGCTAAAGATCCAAGCAAGAATTATTTTTATATCTTTAAAGTGGCAATTATACATAGCTTCTCTTATTTTAAAAATGATGGGAATTTTGTATTTGGTTCGGAAAGGGTTGGCTGATACAATTTTAAGGCAGCTCAAACAGTCGTTGAAAATGATGGATTTTTTAAGTTTAAGGGATGCACAGTATTTAATAGCTTCAAGTAGGGCCACTGCCTTCACCCGTAAAAACTGAATATTGAGGAGGACATTTATAACTCAATATAACTTTTGGGGGGCTCCTGTAAGTCTCGAGTCTAATGTAATATCCAAAAATTTGATCTGGTTGCTGAAAGGGATTATTTCAGATATTTTAATTCAACAGGTGGGACTAATTATATAAGTTTTTTGGACAAAATAACGGTACGGGATTTAGGGACTAATAATGAAAGACCATGATCACTGAGCTATTCCTTTAGGTAAGTAAGGGCAGTATTAAGGTTAGAAGCTAGTTTATCAATGTCTTTGTTCGAAGAATACAAAACTATGTCATCAGCATATTGCAGAATTTGGCAAGAGTTATTGAGTGAATGTTCCATTTTCAAAGAGTAAACACTATATAAGATTGGGCTCAGGACCGAGCCTTGGGGGAGACCTTTCAAGACTCGTCTACTTATGATATCAATATCATGGAATTTAATTAAGATGTCATAAGGAAATTACATGTAAAATGAGTCATTCTATCTGAAATAATCTGCTGACGGTGTCTATTCCTGAGTATAGGAAGTAGGACATTATCATAAGCAGAGGAAACATCCAAAAAAGCCCCAACCATGAATTCCTTTTTCTTAAAGGAAATATTTATATCAGTGATCAGGATGCTTATATTTTGTCTAGAGTCCCGAGGCTTTTGCGAAAACCAAACTGAGAATTGGCTAACAGTTCTTTTTCTTTCAGAATCCATTCTAATCTGTTCATCATCTCCATAATTTTTGCAAGACAGGAGGAAAGAGCTATTGGTCTGTAGGAGTTAGGGTCGTTTGGATCTTTACTTGGTTTTAAAGTAAGGAGAATGATCTGTTTTTTCCAAGAGTCTGGGACAACTCCATAAAGAAAGAACAAATTTATCAGTTTTATTGTTTAGTAGCGGTAGATGAATGAATTTTAAAAGAGTAGGGGATGCCAACATGTCCTGGGGTAGAGTCATGAATACCTAAAATGGCACAATCGAGTTCCTCTAAATCAAACTCATTCTCCATTCTATCGTTGGAAAGGATGAGAGAAGGCGGGGAAGGTAAAGCGTTTGCACAAGGGACAGAGAGGTTGGCTATTCTGTCTGCAAAATGGTTCATACATATAGAGTAAATCATTGAAAGGGATATTCTCTAAACAAAGGGAACCACGAAACCTTTTAACATTTTTCCAAACCACTGAGGATTTTGTTCTGGTATTCAGTGATTCACAGAATTTTGACCAACCTAACTTCTTTTTCTTATTTAGTAGTCGCCTAATTTTAGAAGTTATATGTTTATAGTTACTGTACTTTTCAGTTGTCATGGACCTATTGTATGTGATCTCAGCTTCATTCCTTAATTGGACCATTTCAGTACAGTCGGAGTCCCACCAAGGAGGTGAGATTCTCTTATCTCTGAAATTTTTTACCGGGATGTGTGCATCTGCTGAGGATGTGACACAAATTTGGAATAGGTGGGTAAAAAGTTAGGAGGATTTAGATTTGGTAAGGAGCAAGTTTTTTTATCCAACAAGGAATAATAGCTGGGCCAATTAGCTTTAGTGAGCTTATATTTTAATGATGAGGATGATCTTATCAAAGTAGGATTATTAGGAAGGGTGATTGTGATGGGGAAATGATCACTTCCATATGAGTTGTGGGATGTTTTCCAATGCAGACTCGAGGACAAAGATGGGAAAAAGAAAGAAAGGTCTACCACACTTCTGGGGTTTTGGGAAGGATTAACTCTTCTTGTAGGGAATCCGTCATTAAGCAAACATAGATCAAACTCATCACAGATATCTAGTAGTGAGTCAGCAAATGAGTCTGAACGATATGAACCCCAAGAAATGTGGTGACAATTAAAGTCACCAATGATGAAAACAGGAGTAGGTAAGCAGGCTATTATACTGTGGAGAACAAGAACGACTGATCGGGATGGATACGGGATATAAACAGATAGGAAGGTTATATCTAATGCTCTAAAAGCTACTGCATTTATATCCTCACCATGAGGAGGAAGAGAAATTTGATTAAAGGTGACAGAACGTTTCACTAGCAGGGCAGTGCCTGCATACCCGTCATTCCTGTTCTCCCGGAGATATAAGTATCCAGATATCCGCATGGAAGTCACCGGAATCAGCCATGTTTCCGAGAGGGCAGCAATGACGGGGTCAATGTCTTCTATTATGAGCTTTTAAAACGATGCCACAGTCTTCTGAAAATTCTAGAGATTCCACTTACTCTTGCATGGACCAGTCTGTGGGAACCACTGTAATAAGGCCCATACGAGTAGAATTATAAGACGAGATTTCAGCTTTCTATTTATGAGACTCTAGAATTGAATTTGTTGTAAAATGATTTGCGCTTTCAGCCGAAGAGAAAGTAACAGCAATCCTGTTGCAACAAACATTTTTGACACCATCATTAACTATATCTCTAATGTTATTTACAAATAAAAAGCGTCCAAACTGTATAGATCTCATAGTGGTTCCTGCAGAAGAGTCTGTTTCAAGGCGTGAAACGTGCACCAAAAAGGGGCCTAGGTCTTTATTTGACCATAATTCAGATTGGTCCAATTTAAGATGTGAATAAATCGTTGATGAAGTTATTGTCGGTTTTTTAGATACCGATTCCAAAATGTCATCATCCAAAGGTCGCTTTCGAGACTCAGATTGTGAAACCCAATCTAGTGACGGTGGAATTGAATCTGGACTAGGGACCCGCTGGTCGGGAGGATCTGGCGGGTCAGGATCCATAATAAAATACTAACACCAAAAACTACTTACCCAAGAGTATAATACAACAGCTAGATAGCCAACACTAATTAATTTAATCAAACAAGACTCTAAGGGCCACTTGCACATTCCCGGGTTACATTTAATATTGAGTTAAACTGTCAAATATAAGGCAATTTAACCCTAGTTAGACGCTAACTCAGTGTTGAATACTTAACCTAGGAACGTGCAAGTGGCCCTAAGTGTATTGGTAAGAACAAAAAACACTGAAAAATCTAGAAAGAAAAACTCGCGTGTCAAGCAAAAACCGTGACAGCGGCTCAAATTTACTCCATACAGTTGTCGGTTTGAAAATTAAGTACAGCAAGTTACGTTCTGCTGTATTGCTATTAGTATTTTAAAGGCGTTCAAATACAGAGAGCTTTGACTGAAAACTACTATGCCATCTCCTAATATTTATATTATATATTAACTTCCTAATATACTTATTTTGACACTAAGAACAATGATTAAAGTAATTGGCACGTAAATAAACGTGAGGCAAAACTAAATCTTAAGATTGGTGAGAGAAAAACAAAATAATATTTTTACTTTCGTTTGAGGATTTTTTAGCATCTTGACATATTCAACTAAAGGAAACGGTATGAGAGAATTTAAAATATGTTATTAATTATCTAATAACCTTAATCCAGTGAAATTAATAATAGCAATACTTAAAATTTGTAATAGGTCGTAGTTCAAGACAGTCAATTTTATGAGGTACGCCAACTTACAAATAAGTAAAACTGGGTGAACTCTAAAATATATTGCAAATACCGATATGTAGTGACTTTTTTTTTAAATCGGTATATGAATGAAATAGGTTTATCCCGGGTTGGTCCTACACCACTGATTAGAATCTACCATCTGCTTCTCTGCCAGCAGCTCATAAGAGGTGGCAGAGTGCCTTGCAGCAACTTGCCTTACCGCCTTACCTATTCCTGCTGCCATACTGACTATGTAATGTTCCAGTATAGAGGGTTGGGTTGCCGGTGAATTTGCACAATAGGCCTGACATCCCGGTCACAGGACAGTGACCTGTAACTTAAATGTCTATGTGTGTTGTCTCTTACCATCGGGTATTCCGAGACGGTTCCACATTGATTTTATTATGATCAGACAGTTGGTTTTGGAATTATATTAAATAATGAGTTATATTTGTTGATAGTTATTTCATACTGACAATTATTCCCGGAGTGCAACTTGTTAATTTTTTTGTCTTACTTACGAGTATATAATCAGTATATATGTATATTTTTAAATATAGATGAATAAAAAAAATCATGTAAGAATCAAGATGACTTCATTGATGATCAAACAGATCAACTATGTTGAACTGAAATCTGCAGATATACTTGCTTATCATACGAAAACTGATTGTTTTAAGGTATGTAGATTGTAGCAGTCGTTGGTCAAAATTAGTGAAATCAAATGGAGTTGGAGAAAGAGTAGGCGAAATCTCGGCAACTTACAATCAGGGGTAGTAGTAAAGTAATAGTAAAGTAAAAGCAAAGTTAACTTACTTTTTCCAATCTTCAGCGAGTCCAAGTATTTATCCATTTTTTCCAAGTAGCTCATTTTTTTTCTTGTTTATTTTTATCCCGTGCTTATTTTCTGAAAAAAATATTGTTTTATGTAAAATAATATGCAGTGACATTTAATTGTCATTTTTTTTATTTTTTATGAGATGAAAGTTGCATGAAACCTTAAAGCTTAAAATGGTATGTTTATATTAAATGTATTTGCAATTTGCGCGATTATTTTATAACTTAATAAATACTTAGCTATACTAACTTTTAACCGCTACTATCGCTTCGCCCGCAAAGCCATTTAAAAGTATTATAAGTTACTTTTTATATCTCCAAGAACATGTGTGCTATATTTCTTGATGATTAGTTAAGTAGTTTTTGCGTGAAAGTGTAACAATCAAACTTACATTCTCATTTATAATATAGTCAGCATCCCTAGATATTGTAGAGTAAAACAAAATCGGGTTTGTTACAATCTCGAAAGAGTAACTAAATGTAACGTCAGTACGACTAAGATCTATTAAGTTAGCAAAATAATTATTTCAGCTGCAAGGTATTTTATAATTCTAATTTAACTTAATCTATAACTATAATATAAAAATGTACAGTAAGCAAAATAATATCTGACCGACATACACCAGTTTCAAACTAAAGTAAAGAAGTCAGATACTTCGGTTAGGAGAATAAAGTAGCCGGTAAACTCAAGTTTGCTCAGGGCCTGACATCCCAGCTTCACGTTGGCAATGCACCATTACCAACTTTGGCGTCTCTAAGCAGAGTGAATTTCTTGTTACCAGGAAATCCGTTTGCTTTCCAATATCATAAAGATGCAATAACTTTGATTTTCATGGATTTTCGTATCATGAAACGGATTTTTTCTATATGACTAACGTGGTGCTAATATCACGGTTTTTACAACTTCACTGGATTTTTTAGGGAAGCAGAGTGCTCAGACCAAATTATTATTATTAAGATGATTTGAACTGTTTCCTACAACTTAGTGCTTTTGCTCGACTTGGTGTGGCGTTCTGGCTACTGGTCGAATTGATGGTAGGAGTAGTAGTTCGCTGCTCGGCATTAGGCCATGGCCAAAAAAGAGTTCTTCGTCGCCGAGCCTGTCAGCCACGGTGTTGTGTTGTGTACCGAATCTGAACGCGAGTTTGTCTTTTTTCATTAATAAAAGTGTTAACATTTTATTCTTTTACATAATTCACTTAATTCTTAATTTATTGTGCACTATAAGTCTACCAATTAAGTTATTTTATGAGCTCCTTTTTGGGTGAGCTGGAAGAAAGATATTTTTATCTGTCTTTTTTGTTTTGTTTTTGTGTACAATACATGATTAAATAAAAAAATAAATAAATAACACGTTACAGATATCACATTTATAAGATATTGGCATGAGGAGCAATTAGTCCCAAGAACTCCAGTTAAATAAATACTAACGCTAATGGTATACCTACTTTCCATTTTCGTATAATTTCAATTTGAGACATTTTTATTATTTGGAAGGTATTTTATATGAACGGGAAGTTTGTTGTAAAACGTATACGTTAGCCCGTGATATAAGTAACTCTGTGGACAAGATTGTTTTTATTTCTTGTACTAGTGCAAGTATATCAAAAGTTCTTTCAATGCTAAGAAAGTATCATAATTACGTCAGTATTTATACACAAATTTACCTTTTGTACACGTCTTTTAGTTTTAAAGTTTATGTAAGTTTCTTTTTTGTGTACAATAAATGATTAAATAAAATAAATTTAGCTGCAATTTACTTATCGATTTTGTCGCGAGTTGTCTTAAATTTTTAATCTTATGATTACACAATTAAAAAGAAGTTACTGGCACAGTTCTCCTTTTTGTATATTATGATTAATATTTACTGACAACACGTGAAATTTTGAAATTGTTTGCAATTTTTAGAAAATATAAAGAATTAAACAAAATAGAAAATCTATGGAAAACAGAATGTTATATAATAGATAAAAAATAGAATCCAAAAAATAGAACACATAGAATCTAGGATATTTTTTAAATTCTTCTGAGCATTACTCGTAGTTGTGACCTAACTCCTCTCAAATGGCTGAAAGATTCCGTTCTGGTTTCACTACACTTCCATGCTAAAAACTTTTTTAAACTTTTGTAAATTTTTTTCACGTGGAAATTCGCCTGCTTAGATATTAAATGGAATGATGATATTAAAAGGCATTCTGAAGACCAAATAAAGGTTTCCAATCTTTTCCAAAAATAATTTAACTTGGCTTAAAACTGCAAAAAGAAAACGTCAACTTGTAAAAAAAATAATTATTACATCGTCCAGGTAAACAACGATTATACGCATTATTAAGTGTAACTCACAAACCACTTCGCCACTTTCGATCAAATTTATAGAAAACTTCCGCTTAGTCATAACCTGCCTTACAAAAAATAATAAAATCTATTTGCTAGTGGTGAAGTAATCACGTAACAATCATACAAGAAAAATATAAAGACGAATTGAAACCTTATCTTTTTCGATGTTGGTAGGAAATTCTATCGATAATGTATACTTAAACTACCCGAGTACCTTCACAATATTATGCTCATGTCCTATATGAGCTGTACCGAATTATCCGTTACGAATTGCTTGAACAGCGATCATCAGAGTGTACCTTCTTACAAAGATGTGGGAATCCCCGTGACTGACAGCGACCCTAATCCACTTATTGCCTAGATTTTTAACTAGCTTAGTGACCGACTTAGCATATATGTAGCGTGCGGATTAGATTCAGTATAATATAAAACATTTACATGTGTATTCGTTACTAGTACTCGCCAGTTGAAATTAAATTTTGTGAAAAAAATCAATGTTACCAGATACAAGGCAAGGCTATAGGAGCATAGCATTTTTAAAAAAAGCGACATACGGTATTGAGTTGCTACTGTGTTATTTTTTGAAATATTTTGAATTCTATATTTTAGAGTAGGGTATATTTTGTAAATTATCTTAAAAATATCAGTTTATTTGTGATACATTATTAAAAAACGTTATAATTTGAGATTAAAATATTTCTTTACACATGCATAAGATAAGAAACCAACTTCGATTTCAATAAGTAGTCATCTTCGTACACAAAAAATAAGTATTTGCCCCATTTCCTTGGAATTCCTCATTAGATCTAGAGTTGAAGACAATGGGACAACTTTAAAACTACAACATTTAAAAAAAAATTAAATCGGATCAGATACCCACTATTCTGGAAGTCGGTCCAAACTGTTTTCATCTGTTTTGCCTCTGCTAATTTAAATTTAACTCGAACATATATATAGCCCCATTTTCAGATTATATTATAGCTATTAAAGATAGCTTTCGAACAGTTTGTTTTAGCATTCATCAGAAAAAAAGGTACATTAGATTGTGTGTCACACGTGAACAATAGGTACACTATGTTAATGTAATATGCGTACAATTTGTCTGCTTTCTTATTATCTCTAATGAATAGATTTGTAACTTGTTGGATATCTAATTAGCTACGTCTGTCATTATTTCACCCGAATTCACACCACAGCTAAAGGCTTAAAGTGGTGATTTTTAAAAGAAAGATACTTTAAACATGACCACAGCTCTGCTAATGGTTAGAGAGTACCGCAATAAGATATAGTCATTCATCATATTTTTATATTTCTAATTAAATCGACTTACGAGCAAAACGTTCTTAACAGTTTCAAATATCCATTTCAGAAGTTATAACTGTTTTCTATTTTTTTGCTGACCCTGTTGGTCTAACTATTTGGCACAATTAGTTGTGTTATTGTAGAAATGAAATTTTCAGAAGTTTTCCTGTTGGCACGACTAAGTAAAATTGTATGTCATTGGCTGATGGTCACTTTTGGACGAAAAGAATGAATGTTGGGAAACAATATTGTTGAGCGATTGTCAATATCATTTTCATGTGTAAGCGATTTTCGACTTCATATTCATATTCATTTATATTTTACAGGTAAAAAACTAATTTACAAATAAGTTATTAAACTATACAACTTACAAAAAAAAAAACAATTTATTTAGAAACACTTATGTACAAGTGTTTCTAAATAAATTGTTTTTTTTATCCACAATATAGTTTATTATTTTTTATTTTTATGGTTTAGCCAACCGGTTTCGCTATACAAGCATCATCAGGGCTATATTGAGTTGTTTTGTGGAATGTACAAGTGTTCCTAAATAAATTGTATCAAGAATGGAATTCCACCAAACACCGACGATAAGAATTATAGAAACTTACACAAATAAAACTTCATCAACGTCATTTCACATGAAATAATTTTACACAGAGATTTTACGTAACTGCAGCACCAAATTAACAAGAGTGCAGCACGAAATCAACAAGAGTGCAGCACAGACTCCAGAACAAAAAAAAATAGATTGCACGACATAAGTTTTTAAAAGAGATTATAGTACATCTTAAGAGATTTTAATGCCATCAATATACTGTTCTCACTAGTACTACTTGCTAACGGCCAATATTAATAATCAATCCTAATCCAAAACTCGCTGTCCAAGATTGATATTTCGATCCATTTATATGTTATCGCTTGCCAATAATATATCTGTGCACAGGATAACTATGAAAATAAGGTATAGGATAGACCGGCGGATACGCAGCTATCTAGATTGCTTGAAATCCATTAGATTGAGTTACATTATTAACATTGGCCGTAAGGCGACAGTCGTTATCCTGTTCTAACTATGATTTTGTTTTCATATGAACATTCCCCTGACAATAACTAATCACACCAAAAAATATTTTATATTTTTTTTGTTGCCTGATATCCCGATTGGGTATGATAAATAAGGGAATTCATTCTATTATTTTTATATGTAAGAGATAAAGACTAAGTTCTTCTGAGGGTGTTCCAACTTCAACTGTCATAAATTGTAATAAAGTTATTACAGAAACAATTTTGTGCATAATTGTAGTTGGGTCAATGGGGACATTACCCGTTGTTTTAGACATGGTACTTGTGCCAAGATACGTAGTCCAACAGGAAATATGGCTATTTTTCATGAAATTTATATTTAAACTGTAACGTACTTATATTGTGTAAGTACTAAAGACTAGTTGAAGTACTTTAGTGTATGTTTGTTAGTGAGACATGTACCGTCTTACTACAAAAAATATAAGCACTATTTGAACAGTTGTTTTATTAAATGTTGTCTAAAATTGGATTCTCAACCATGAACATTGGTTGAATGACAATTTAGACAGAATCTATATATTAATACCTACGTGAAGCAAAAACTTTGGACCCCTTTTTACGAAAATTGCGGTGACGGAGGAGTATAAATTTGGCACATTTATAGTTTATGTGTAGGAAAAGTGCAGAACGCTAATATTTTTTAGTGATAATGTTTATAAAGTGCATTATTTTAAAAAATAAAACATTACACGTACTACCATGCATTTGACACACTAACAAATATATTGATGATAACGATATAAGATCACAGATGGCGCACAAAATATAATCATACAGTTTGAAAACAAAGTTGTTGGTCTTGAGAAATGAAGATGGGCTCCTTATAAATTTATTATGGTCGAATTTCGACCAATGTAATAACATTTTGATTGTATCATTAAAATTTGATTCAAATATATAAATTTTAGCAACTTTAATGTTAACGAAAACTAGATTTTTATAACAAGCTTTTATACCCGCCACCGCTTAATCTAAGGTCAAAGCAATAATACTGGGTATTTTAGGAGTTTCAATGATAATCTTATCATCATCATCAACATCGTATTAATGACACCACTTCACCATGTCTATATCATTATAATTATATAATAACGCCTCTGTGGTCTAGCGGTCCGGGTGTTGGACTTGACTTCATGAGGTCCCGGGTTCGAATCCCGGGTCGGCCAACAAAAAGAAAATTGATTTTTTCCAATTTTCTAATAAAAAAAATGTTGGTCGGGATTGGAAATGTGCCCGATTGGCGATAGGCTTGCCACCTATTACATTGTGGGACTTAGTGTCTTCGGCTAGTCGTGGGTGCCCTGGTTGTACCTCTGCCTACATCTTCGGGGATATGGGCGTGAAGATACTTTATAACATAACATTGAATTGTTATTAAAAGTAAAGTACGTATGTCAAATATCTGCTGATAGGTATAAGATAACTGATATAAAATTACTATCACTAATAAACACAAGTCAATATAAATAATAGGTTTATACAGATAATAGATTATTTCAAAGTAAAACATTGGAAGAAAGTAATACATAGTATATACTGCTGATTATTTAAAAAAAAACATCTTAACGCCCCTATCCCCGATAAAGTAGTCAGAGGGACGTCCAGGGCATTCACGACTATGCGAAGACACTCAGTCCCACAATTTGATAGGTTCTATCGCCAACCGTGCGTATATCTAATCCCGGACAACGTTATTGTGATTAGAAAATTGAAGAAACAGGTTTCCTTTTAGCTGCCCGTTGTCGGGGATCGAACCCGGGACCTCAAAAAGTGAAGTTCTGCACCAAACAGCTAGAACACAGTGGCGATTATTTTATGTCGTGATTAAATTTGAAATTATGTAATGAATAACAGTGGTATAAAATTAAAGCATTTCATTACTTACTCATATTACTTAACAACACGAGGTGGATTCAAATAATTAAAAGTAAGTACTTGGTACTTCGAAGTAATAATACATGCCTTTTTAATAAGAAGCACATGTTTAATCCCTTTTAAAAAGTAACAATGAGTTCTGAACATCTGATATAATACGTTTTCAAGCTGCTAATGCTGCATGTAGTTCAATTTCTCCTCAATCAATAAATGTCAGTAGGTCAATAGTTTGATGCTTGCTAAAGACACAAAACATACGAGTGTTGCAGTTCTTGTCAATCTTTGGCGAATAATATGTTAAGTTGTTTACGCGCATACTGACATATTTTTGACAAGAATAATAATAATGATATTATGTCATCGACGATAATTCCAGTGCTAGCTAGTTAGCTATATTATGGTAAAACTAAACTAAAAACTTTTAACAAACACGCGGAACTAGGTATATTTAGATTTTGTTGTATTAAGATTGAAGACTTGGGATGTTAAGAGCTCAGTACCCGAAGGACTTAATCTTCGGAAAAGCTAATTAGAAAGACCGCGGCTGCTTTTTAATACTTTTCTTTAGGTGAGAGAAGAGACGAGGAGCAAAAATACCTATAGCTTTAGAATATTAATTATATCTTACGAATTACTTCAGAATTTTGGAGGTGTGATGAGTCGTTGTTCGCCAGTCCCTTAAAGGATCATTTTCTAGAGATAAACTTCTAAGTTAAGTACCGTTAGATATACAGTTATGCACAAAAGTTATAAGCAATTCATACAAATTTAAGTACAATTTATAAAAAAAAAAACAAAATAAAAACGTCCTTCCATGTCCTAATTCGTGACAAAAATCAGCCTAAAATTGAGCATAACTGGTATTAAAAATATTGGTTAATGTAAATATTATTAAAACACAACAAACAAAAACATGCTTCGTTTTAATAGAGGGTTGTTAACAATGGTTGTAAGTATCAGTTTGAATCCATAATTTGCATCCATTTGATCCAAATTATAATAGTTTTTGTGAAATGAAAATAAAGTTTCCTTTTAAGTTTGTTAGTATGCATGATTACAACCTCCTAGAACGTCGTTGAGCAGTATTTAGGCATTTAGATATATTAGAAGCATGTTACGGTCTATATTATGGGAATAGTAAATTTTTATTATCTAGGCCGAGATGTCACGTGTTGGTGTAAATGTAGGTTTGGTCGATATTAAAAGTTATGTTCTGAAAAGCTGTTCTGTTTGTTTTTCTTTGTTTGAACCTTTGGAAATAACTTTTGCACTCGATTGTACAGAATCCAACCATTATCACTGCCACGGACATCACTTCAGAAAATCACCTAAGTTATTTTATGGGAATATTCACGTTGAACCACTCCAATACCACCCTTATCCTGTACTCACAGAGATTAAAGTCACTTGTATCATGTAGTAATGACTATGTCATTTGTATATTTGACATTATTATGTCAAGTGTCATTGTAGATTGCAATTGGTTCCGGAGGTTTTGCGGTCAGTATGCCTCTTTGTATTTAGATTGTATTTCAAAATGTATTTGAATAAAGACTAAACAGAAAATAAATGTAGTACAATTTATTCAGTTTCGAAATCTTCTCTTTGATTTCATTGTGAGACATTTATGAAGTGTATTTTAGTTTTCGTTCTACGTAGGGTATGTGAGCCTATTCGCGTCCACGCCCCAGT
>NJDC01000524.1:11748-32249 GCA_002245475.1 Calephelis virginiensis | reverse complement strand
TAACTAATTCTTACAAAATACAATAAAATTGTCAGTATAATCACAGACCACGATTTTTATTCTTGTCAATTATCAAAATAAAATATTCAAAAATTTATAATATAAGAATTTCGATGCATAATTCAATACTTATGTTTCCGAGTCTGAGTTCGGTAATTGTGTTCGCAATATGTTTATCAATAGCACAAGTTTCTTTCTTTTTCGTCGTTATATTCGATCCTTTTAAGTATAAAGTTTTGATAATTATTATCTTCTCGTTGTAATATATTTTATTCAAACACACACACATTTTAATAAAAAAAAATAATCCATATCGCAGCTTAGTATGCTCGGGCACAGTAAAATACGTTTAATGGATGACTGCAAAGAGTACATAAATACTACGTAATAAGAGGCGGGACTTCCATAGATACATAGCAAACCCGAATTTGTATTAAGTTTACTTGAAAAAGTATAACCCGTATAATTTGAAAGTAAGTCTATAGGCATTCAGATATATGACAACTAGTGTCACATGATTTGGGCGAATAAAAAACATAGCAAACTTATTTTTTTTAATTTTTAATATGTAAGTTGCGCTTAACTGGATGACTGATTGACATCACCATGCGCCATAATTTCGATGAAAGAAAGAGATAGCGCTATCCTTTTGTGAGAATAAACCTGTTAAGCTTGGCAATGTAGAAGAGCGCTGTCCTTTACAGCCTAAATATTTTTTTATATTTTAATTTGTATCTATATCTATTTGAGATATAAAACAACAACAGTTAGTCAGTAGCTTTATTTTAAGACTTAATACAATGTCATTTTATCTGAAGTCGATTTTAAAATTTAGTTTAAATTTTGTTTACCTGGCTGTACTTTATACGAGCGTGCGAGTTGACGTCAAAAATGTTAGATATATTCGAAAGGTACCAACTCGCCCGATCGGGCGAGTTTTTATCGGGCGAGTTGACGAATAACCCCATTTTTTTGCTGTTTATTTTATAGGTTGGGAAATGCTGGAATAGACGAACCAAAATTTCACAAATTTTTTTCAGCAGGTTTAAATAAATTTGTTTTGAACAATATTTATATAAATAACAGAGATACATTTGCGGTTTTATTAAATGTGCTATACCTCTAGGTATGTATAGGAATTTTCCTAACTATAGAGTTTTGTTCACATATTTTATATATTTTTCACACTTGCTATTTAGAAGTTAGAAGATGGGTGGGGGCACGCGTTTTAGTACTTTGAAAATGTTTAACTTTCAAACAATTAGTTTTTATATTAATTTAACACTGATTCCGATTTTAATAAGTAAATCATATGCGTATCTTGGGATTCCATTATCAGATTCAGTCTTGGTGACAATGGCAAGACGGCTCAGAAACGACGGAGAAATCAATTAACATTACGTATGTAATGTTAAATATTAATGTAAAAATACAATAGTCGAAAATAATATAATTCCTCCTTTTTTCGAAGTCACTCAAAAACTAGTTATAGAAACCTCGATGACACTTATTTTACATAGACATTGCACATGTGTAGGTTTGAGACATTTTTGATTCCTTTCAGATTTATATATGTGGAGCGGAGCGTCCACACGTAATTTTGTGTTTTAGAATTCCCATGTCGCGTGGTCATCGCATTACGCCTGAACGGATGTACCAATTTGTTAATCATTTTTTTGTTGTGATAGTTGATGTCAGGAGAAGGATCTTATGAAAAAAAACATGGAAAATTTTAGTGAAAATGGGAAAAATAATGCTTAAATTCTTCTTTTATAAATATGGTTTTCGATCGTTTTTCACGACTACTTTGCCAATGTCAAGTTAGTTAATTGTTATACAATATACAGTCATTAGTCACTATGTACAAAGTCATGTCAGGTCAGGGTTTTGAGTAAAGCGGTGGCTTCGTTACTCAAGCTTATCTAGTGAGATTTAATGGCAGCGAGGAAATACACGATACACTAATTTCTTCATGATTATTTCATTTGTGCACTTTCACTGAACAAAATTAGTCTGATTCCCACCTAAATTAAACAATTTCACTTAATATAAACACGAAATTCAATAGTAATGAAAAAATTACGACCATCTTCATTCACGATGGCACCAAAACTCCAATACTTAAATTCATAAAAACCATCAGTAGCCGTGAATGTCAAACGATACGAAGTTCGGGGGGTTGGCTAGTTTTTTTTTGTATAGAAATCGTAATATTGTTTACAGAATACATATTTGTATCAAGTTTGAGATGACTGTTATCTACAGACATGTCAAAGTTATAAATCGTCCGTTTTTGCTATTAGACTATAGGAACCTAAAATTACTGTATAAGCTTTGACCTTATTGTGCTCCGGTGTGGTTGTATATTTGTGTTTCATAGCATTGTAAAGTTTTTAATGAAGTCAACTTCGATTTCGTGTTTGATTGTCACGTAAGAAGATTTTTTGTCTTAGTTTTTCATGGTTATAATTATTATAAATGCGAAATTCTGTCTGTTTGTTTTTTTTTGGACGGCTAAACCGCTGAATTGATTTTGAAGAAATTTTAATTTCAACCGAGATCAAACAAAAGCAACTTTTTTCAAAGTTCAATAGGGGATGAAAGTTTGTATAAAAATTGTAAATACTCTACGCTGACAAAGTCGCGTGCACAGTGCTATTTTACTATATAGCTCAGACTTGAAATAAATTTTCATTGATTATAAAAATGATATGCATAAATAATATGAAAATAGTGTGATCAAAACTTAATTAATTTGTAACTAGGTATAATTCCTTGTTAGTTGAAGTGTTTTGATCTTATCTAAGAACTTTGACCCTTTTGACCTAGTTCTGTAGTTTAAGTAGGTAATAGTGCCACAAATTTAAAAAGTGGTATTCATTTATTACCCAGTTACAGTTAAAAAAGTTATAGTATTCGTGATATTTCAAAAGTTAACCACGTTTTCATATTATAATAAACGTCTTGGCGAAGTTTGTATCGATTAACATTAACAGCTACTAACAGTTTGTATGGACAAAATTAAAGTGTAGTTCTTCCCACTTTTGCAGCATTTTTTTCTGATTTTCCGTAATGTTGAAACGTATGTGAAACGTATAATTTTTTTTTATTGCAATGTGACGAATACTATCTGCTATTAAAAATACAAAAAAATAAAAATAATTATCAGCTATGTTTGTAATAAAGGAACCACTCAAGGGCGAGGCCGACACACACTTAGCCCCTTTTTTTCTTTTACAGTCGATCTTATGATATTTCGGTTCGATAGTGAAAAGCTGAAGCCGTCTTCTATATTTCAGGATTTGGAAATCATTAAAAAGTTTGATACATGGCCTGTCAGGCCTTAGCAACTTATAGTCAAGAGATATGCAATATATCTAACAATCTAACATTTAATTAAATAGCGTGAGAGTAAAATAAAAAAAAAATATATCTCCCGACCAGACCTATATGTACTGTAGCTAAGAATTATCTTGATCACGTCAATTTTCGAACAAAACAATTTGTTCAAAACTTATGACGCCACAGACAGGCAGACACACGTACACAAACACGTCAAACTTATAACATTCCTCTTTTTGCATCCGGGGTTACCTGTTGTCGAAACGTAAATTATTCTGTGTAATGAAGATATTTTGAAAAACAGGTGCAGGCGACAAAGAATGGACAGCTAAACACATCTCTGTCATTTTTCAAATTTATGTCTGTTTGTCTTTATGTATATCTGTGTGTATTCCGACCACAAATCACGTCGAATCTATAAAACCGACCGTATTGAAATGAAGAAGGTAGGTAGGTGCTTTATGTTGTGACGAAAATGTAAGTAGGGCTGTAATTCTTTACGTAGTCGTCCAATTTTTTTTTGGTATGCGCATTACAGTTGGCTCCATATTTTTTCAAAGTCACAGGTTATGTAGTTTATAAATTACAGACATAACACTCAGAGTAATGCAACCAAATAACTTGCCATCCAGATTGTAGAGAAACATTAGAAACCATTGGTCATTTTAAGCTGTTTGGACTTTTTATAAAAAACTTTACTTTTAATAACAATTCAATGTTATAATATAAAGTATCTTCACGCCCATATCCCCGAAAAGGTAGACAGAGGCACAACCAGGGCACCCACGACTAGATGAAGACACTAAGTCCCACTATGTGATAAACTTAAATAAACTTTTTACAAATTTCAAATAGCTAACTAATATTATGGATGTTAAAGTTATCATCATATTATCTCATTTACTTATATCGATTTACTAATTTAAATTGGTTTCGAGGTTACTAAAGAGTAGCGAGCGAAGCCGCGGATACAGTTAGTTGATTTAAGGAGACTAATCGGAAGTGTAGTGTAGTTCTGTGCTCTATACCAAATTTTAAAAGAAAAAATTACACAAGTACAAGTCGTTACATAGCCGATGTGTCCGAAATGAACCGGTGCAATGGAATCCCACCAAGAACCGACGATGAAAACTATATAAATATTATAATTAATGGTGGTCGAGGCTTAAAATACACATCTGTAATACGCAAGTAGTATTACAGATGTGTATTTTAAGCCTCGACCACCATGCCAACAATACAACTGTTATTAATCAATCATGACGTATACACTAATTATGGTACCGACAAATCAATGTATATATTTGGATTGATATAAATAGCAGCAACAGCTGACAGAAATAAAGTTCTTTGCCTTAGTAAATCGATTTCAAAGTATGTTGTGATAAAGCCCGGTGAAGTTGTAAAACCGCGAGGTTAGGAACATGTATTAACGTTTGAAAAAAGGTATGTTATTGCTTGGACGCAGTTAAATAAGGATGTTTTTTATCCACCTATGGAAAACAAGGGATTATAAGTTTGACATGTCTGTCTCTGGCATCGTTATTCTGCGATGCACGGATTTCGATACGGTTTTTTTAAAGTTGACGAGATCGAGATGGTTTTAGCTATAGTTTATGGAGACTAGTTTAGGTTTTCAAGGTATTTAGCTTTATGAGCTCGAAGATAGGAGACGTAACCGTGGAATACCTAGAGGTAAACCCATCGAGTTTGGACTAGTTAGATTCATCTAAACTTAACTTGATGATAAGGACCCGATGAACGAACTGAGAGGTGTTTGATCATTATCATAATTTTAAAATTATGATATCATGTTTCTTACCTTTTGCAGTTCATGAAAAAGAGATGTGTTGTAAGTTTGACGTGCATATGTAAGTGTATGTCTAAGTGTATGTTGCTATAGATATAACATTTAACGGATAGAGTGATTTTAATGCAGATGTTTTTGTTTGAAAACTGACTTACTGGGGTAAGAGTATTCTGAGTAGAACACGAAAAATTGGCTTTTTTTTTTAAATACTGCTAGGTTAAAAATCCTGTGTTCAATATTTTGGAAAGGGGCTTTGCTGACGGAAAAAGAGGAGTGCTATAAGTTTAACGTATTTGTGTGTATGTGTGTGTTTGTAGTTGTTTGTGGCATCGCATGAACCGATTTCAGTGCTATTTTTTTATCTGAAATTTGTCGGGAGCAAGACAGTTCTTAGACAAATTACGTGTAGGTTTTGGTGGTTATTTCAAATTTTGAATTTTATTGTGATAAAAACTTAAAACTAAAAATTTAAATTTAGAATCTATACTTGCTATCGTCGGCACTTGGTGGAATTCCATTGTATATACACGTTTTTTGGAGATAAACTTGTACTTATCCACTGTGTACTTTATTTAACACTTTCTTTTACTTTCTAGCCAACCGGTTTCACTTATTTCAGCATCATCAGGGCTTTGAAACTAAAGATAAAAAATACTTTTTTGATTTAACGTTCAATACCTATTTGGATAGATGCTAACATGATGCTGTAAAAAGTGAAACCGGTAGTAACAGATACTTTCTAGCTAACCGGTATCTCCAAAAAACGTGTAAATTTAAATTTATTTTGTGAGTGCATAGTTTCATAATCAGTCTGTTATTATAACTACATCACAACCATAGCACCAGATATAGTTAATACGGCAGTGACTGCCGAAGCAAAGAACAATGCCCATAATTGTCCTGAGAAATAGTTATCAGAGGTATCTCAAAAAATTGCTAATTTTTGTTATTTTTTTATTTAGTTTAAAAATAGGTGTATTTAATTTGCAAGTCTTGAAAAAAATATTTAAAAGGTCACATCCGCATCTTATAATTTGCTGTATCCAATTTTAACAATTTATAATAAAGTAACAATTGCTTATTGTAGTAGATAATATTATCATCACAAAAAAGTACATAAATTATAGAATTTGTTTAAACTTCTTGACTGTTTTTTTTTTGGCAAGTGTATCGATTACAATCTGTAAAAATAAATAGTGAATGATAGTAATGGTGATCTCAACCTGAAGCACGATCAGAATCTAATACGATGTAGGGCTGATTATAAGAACATTTATATTATGTATCTTGCCGACCTATTATATACTATAGATGGTAGATTTGGCAATACAAAATTAGGTTTGTCTTTTAAACTTTACCTAAGAAATCTCCTTCTACTCGTAAATAATCAAAATTTTTATAGATACACACATTTTGAGTAAAAGCAGAACATAATGATGGCAAAAATGTATTTTCTTAATCTTTCACATTCCGATGAGGATCTATTTTTTATATTATGGAAGTTTAAAACAAAATTTTCAGGCTTTAAGTTGAAATTATTTAAAAAAAAGTCAAACACTAAGTATAGTTTCTAGGATTCAGAAGTGTACGCATATATACCTTAAATCACGGGCGAAAATCTGTTTTTAAAAATATTTTTCTTGCTTTCCAGCGGAAAGTGATTTGCCTTCGTCTCAACCAACATAATTTTATTATGTTTTTTTAAATGTATGTACTACTTTTTATTTTTAAACGATTATAAACAAAGTATAAACACAGTTAAACTCAAACATGATTAGACGTAATACTTAAATTTATTATTGTTCTTAACAAAATAAAAACTCGGTCAATATACTTTTTAAATTAATTAGATGCAATAGCTTGAAAGTAGCATAAAATACATAACATTCAATCAAAGTGTGCACAACAATAAAATGAAGCTTAATTTTAATTATTTTTTAGTCTGAGTTTCGAACCTACATTGACCTAAACCAAGCGTGAGAATAGATTGAAATTTATTTCACAAGTATATTTAGTACTTTTTTGAAATCACATTAAAATGGGTTATTAAATTTAAAAAATATGTTAAATAAAGAGTACCGGGGAGTAATTGAATCTCCTTCCTAATCTCCTACTAATATAATTTATTAAAATAGTCTAAGATCCGAACTTACATCGACTTAAACCGAGCGTCATACTAGAATGAAACTTATTTTATAATAAATTTAGTCGAACAGAAATTATACAAAATGTGAAATTAAATTTAAAAACAATATGGTAAATAAAGAGTGCTTGCTATTAATTGTGCCTCCCTCCCAGTTTCTTATTAATATAATATATAATAGTAGAAGATCCGAACCTACATCCATCTACATTGAGCTGATTAGAATGAATCAAATTTGATAACATAGATAGTATGTCAGAAATCATTTTAAAAATGGATTGCCTTACAAAATCCTAAACAGAATATTTTTTATTTTATTGGTTTTTGAAATATTTTTTTTTCCGATTGCTTTTTTTTGCAAGCAATCCTTTATCAACCTGTTATTTCTGCTCATATTTTATTGATTTATATGCTTTTCAATCCCGGAAAAGCAACTGACATTGACATGTTTCTTTAATAAATAATAAATCTTTCTAATTATTATCCTTGTTATTATTACATTGCACCATTTAATAAAAAAAAAACAATAAAAAAGAATAAAAAAGTAGTGTGTCCAGGATTTTTTCAGGCAAACTATTTTTAATACGTTTTATGAAAAACTGTATCTATTATAAAATAGTTTTCCTATTATCAGCTCGGTGTAGGTCAACCTGAGTCTTAGATTTTTAGACCAAAAAGTTAAACTTCATCAAATATTTGATTGTTAAAGCTATATTAAAAATACGGCACTGAATTCATTTTAGAAAATAACTTTAAGATAGAACTGAGCTTTTGTTTCCTTAAAAAATTAGAAATTTAAACAGGAAAAAAGTACGTACATTTATATTTGAGTTGAACAATGTTTTTTTAACTATGTTTATACTTTGCTTTTAATCGTTTAAAATGATTCAGATATTGTAAAGCATAGCTTGACATGGTTAAGTTTGAGGTTGTGGGAACAGACACAAAAAGAACTATATTATAATGATGAATGATCTAATTATGAAGGATAATCTTGCCCCATGGAGCTCCTAAGGAATCAGAAGTTGGATACAAACCCGACATCATTGTGATCACAATATTCGAAGCAGTTAGGAAAAGCGGTATACAAAAAAAGTGGAAGCTAGGACATAATAAGGACGTTGGTCTGAGTCCAGAATAGACCATCTACCTCTCTGCCAGGCGGCTTGTAAGAAGCGATTACTTGTTAAAACATAGGTCATCACTAACTAGTGGTAAAGTGCTTTGCAGCAACTTGCCCCGGTAAGGATTCACTGTCTTACCTATTCTGGATATATCCCTGTTATGAATCCTGTCATGTTTCAGCCCAGAGGGTTGGGTTGTCGCTAGACTTGCAAAATAGGCGTAATATTATATACGGGACCGCCATCTGTAACTTCTACAGTGTCTATAGGCCAAGGTAATCTGTTACCATCAAGAGAGCCGTGTGCTTGTTCGTTGACCTCTCACGTAAAAAAAAGTTTCTCAAAGTATGTTATGATATATTTCGCAAGTAACTATAAAATAATCTATATATTAACACGTGATGCCTAAACTTTGGACCCCTTTTTACGAAAAATTGCGTGGACGCAAGAGCATAAAATTAAGCACACTTATAGTTTATGTTTAGGAAAAATGCAGAACGCTAATATTTTTCAATAATAATGCTTATAAAGTACACAAATCAATGAATAAAACATTACCCAAACTACCATGCATGCAAGATCACAGATGAGGCACTAAAAAGTTTGGAAACAAAGTAGTTAGTCTTGAGAAATGAAGATGGCGTTCTTATCAATAAGATTTTAAAATTTATTGTAGTCGAATTTCGACCAATGGGCAACCACTAGAATTACTTAAAATTGCTTGAGTTGACATATTTGTTTTATTATTAATTGTAGGTGGCAGGCCAACTTCTTAGCACATTAACACGTGCATGTAGGTTTTTTTTTTCATTTTTCTAGATAGAATATTTTAATACTTATTTTTCTGGTCGGGGCTGAGACTAAAAGAGTAAATATCTCTGAACTCGGTACACTCTTTCTGGAGTATAGTAGCGATAAGAAACAATATTTGTATCTATAAAATACTAGCTGACTCGGCGAACTTCATACCTATTGCTTGACATTGCTAACACTTTGTATATGACAAAAATTAAATACTGATTTTCCTAGTTTCCCTGTAAATTTCCCAGATCATCTCTTCATATGAACCTTTCTCGACAATAACTAGCACAGTAAAAAAAAGAATTAGCAAAATTGTCCTATTCAATGCCATAACCACGCAAAACGGGAATTCATTTATATAGTATAAATATTTAAAATAATGGAAAAACTTAAGCTTTACTTAATTTAACTAATAATTTAAGGACCATAAAATTCCAAAAAACCTACTTCGAGTTTAATAAGTAGGTATCATTTCACAAAGTACTACACTAATTTAAAATTTTCCTCGTTTCCCTGGAATTCCATTATAACAAGTCACAAGTTCAAAACGAAAAAAAACATTTAAAAAGTAAAAGAGTAAAAAGTATAATTGAGCAGGTTTCGATTTCGGTTATAAGTGTTGATTCATACCACCCTAAGGAAAGTAAACAAACATCACTTATACGAGTTTATGTTTCGGATTAAAAAAATGAATCTATTAAAAAAATAATACTTACGTTTATAAAAAAATTAAAATTCAGCAACTAATAATATCGCCAATTTTAAGTTTTTCATAATAATCTACAAAAAATTGCAGTGATTGGTATTTAAGGAAAAATCTGACACAACTTTGATGTTTTAAACCGAGGTTTGAAGGATAAGGTAATGAAAGATTTTAGGTAGCATATAAAAGATATACACGAAAAACATTGCACTTGAGATTTTTAACCTATAGATTTTAAAAATCCAATAATTATTAATGTAGTATATAATTTAAAAAAAAACTGATTATTTGAATTAAAAATACCACAACTATTATGTTTAATACGCAACATTATTAATACATATCGATACCCATAACAAAATAATTTCAGAAGGCATATAAAACATAATAACATTGATGTTTATAATGTTAATTTTTTTAACTAATTTATTAAAAAAAGTAACAAAAATAATAAAAACAAAATCAATCAGACAAATACCAATGAAAGTATTGAAAACATTGAATTAGATTACTTAGCTTTAAAAACATGTAAATTTAATTTAAATTTAGAATAGATTTTCTTTTTCTTGAAAGCCTAGTATTAATTTAAAACAATAAGAATAAAACGAATTACAATATGTTTAACTTCTAAACAAATGTTTTATGAAAGCCAATATTATTTCGGAAAAACAATTTTGAGCGTTTTTTCATTATAATCTCAAAAACACTTGATTTACACCATTAAACATATTAAAAATCGTGTTATAACGAATACCGCACGTTATTTTGTATCTTTCCAAGTTACAAGTGTAAAACTTACCCGGCTTAAAGTTCACTAACGGTTGGAACCGAACGGTAAGAGGGTTAGGTGGACACTGCAGTGATATCGACCGGCAGTTAGGTAAAATACGCAAACACGCGATTCATAAGGGTTTATCCACATACATAAGCTGCATCAAATAACAGGATTATTGATAGATTGAATTATAATGTTAATAGTTTTATCCATAGTGTTAACACCAGGTTTAAATAATTTACCTTGGTTATCGCAACATTCGTAAACGGATGAAACACTATCGTAAATTTGGTTTTTAACTGTTTTTATTATAGTCAAGAAAGTCTTATGAAAATAAAAATGGGAAAAACAGGAAAAACAATTCTTGAATTTTACGCATAGAAACTGTTAGTAGCTGTTAATGTCAAGCAATATGAAGTTTACTAGGTGGTAGAGTTTCGCAGCGACTCACCCGCATTGTACCACCGTCTTAGCTATTCCTGCCGTCATAGCGTCAGTGCTTGCCATAACGTGTTCCGGTTCGGAGGGTAAGGTAGCCGGTACTCTTACTTTTACTCGAAGCCTAACATCCTGGCCTCAGGTCAGCAATGCACAAATATCACGTTTGGTGTCTCTAGGCGTCGTGAAATTCTTACCACTAGGAAATCCGTCTGCTTGTTTAGCTTCCAATATCATAAAAAAAGTTCACCGGGTCAGCTAGTGTTAAATAATAAACTATGAAGCAAACAGCTTGTAGAAGGTTATAAGACTGTGCTACTGTAAACTTAATTTCATTGCAAATTAGTGGTTCGTTTTTAATAGGTATAGGTAGCTAATCTATTTCTGCCTTTATATATCTATGTTATATCTTTAAATATATGTTCTGAATCTCGGCGAAGGCTCAAATTCATTAAATTTAGTCTCCTAAATTAAATTTAGCCTTTTCGTCGGTCTATCTGTAAAAAAAGGGTAAAAAAGGACCCTAATAATAAGCCTTCGCTGTCTGTCTGTCACCTGTATCTCATCAACCGTGATAACTACAAAGCCGAAATGTTCACAAATGATGTATTTCCGTTGCCGCTATAACAACAAATACTAATAATTAAAAAATATTAAGGGGAGGGTTCCCATACAATAAACGTGTTTTTTTTTGTATTTTTTGCTCAATATTAAAAACAACATATAACAGGTAGACGCTTAAAATTTTCACAGAATATATACTTGTATATTACATTTCAAAATAAATAATTAAATAACAATAAAGTTAACATTCAAGGGGGCTCCCATACAACAAACGTAATTTTTAAGCAATTTTTACTAGATCTTAATAAACAGGTAGAAACTTGAAGGTGACGTGACGTGTTTTTCTATTATAGAGTACGGAACACTTCGTGCGCGAGTGCGACTCGCATTTGGCCGTTTTTTTTAAGATAACGTCTGTCTGATATATGTATGTATTCCCTGACTTATATATAGTATCTGTGATAAGAATCTTTATACATGTGATTTAACGAACACCATAAAAAGGAACAGTAGAAAGAAATGATTTTTATTCATAGAAAATATGTATGTTTTTTATTTGGTTGCATAGGAATGCCTCCTCCAAGATAATGAAAGCAAATCTAACTAATTTTTCTTGAAGCGTTTCGTCGTATTTTTGAAGCCTCGTTTGATAAAACTAGCTAAATTTTTAGGATAAAATGTTGTCTGCCTTATCAAAAATATAAAATTCCAATCACTTAACTTTTATATTTATAAATCCTGTCAAATATTTACACATACAGGAGATTTCATTGATATCCAAAAAACGCTGATTTCTTTACAGACTCACTGATAATAATTATCAAAATTAATAGGGCAGGTGCTTCAAGAAATCTAGAAAACTGAAATCCGGTATAAATACTGGTATTTCTATAAAATCAACATACAATTATAAAACTTGTAACTTTTCTCCTCCCCTCCTATTTCAAAAATTAGACGGTGAATTATAGCGGTCTAGCGGTCCGGCGTCGGACTTGACTTCTTGAGGTACTGGGTCCGATTCCCGGGTCGGGCAACAATAAAAAATTAGAAAATATATATTTTCAATTTTCTAATAAAGATGATGCTGAGCGGGATTGGATATGTGCCTGGTTGGCGATAGGCTTACCACCTATCACATTGTGGTACTTAGTGTCTTCGGCTAGTGCCTGGTTGTACCTCTGCTTACCTATTCGGGATATGGGCGTGAAGATACTTTTTTTTAGTCGGTGAAAATGAAGTGAAGTATGAAATTATAGGGTACTTCCTGAAGTCCTAGTAAGCTGGAATTCGTTATGACTAAAATCATAATGTATACAAACGATTTGGCACTCGATACTCCCTCAAACTTGGGACTTGGCGTTAAGATATGTATGTATGTATATAACAATAAACAAATCTGAAACTTAAAATTTTTACTTCTCCTCCTCCATAAATGTGGGGTGGAAGTTTCTACAAATGGTTAAAATTTAAATGTACCTACTTCCTGAAGTATTAGAAAGCTGAAATTTCGTATATACAAATTAATAGTAGTTTTCAAGCAATGTAAAACTAAAACTTGTAGCTTTATCACTTATTGTCATAAAAAAGAATATACAAGTTTATGATTATATAAAATTCAACACGAAAAACGAACGGTTAATGTTAACGAATCGTAAATGTATGTAATGTATCAGAACTTTTCTATGTATGTTCAAAGAGAATATAATCATTACGTTTTATATATAATTGTTTAAGAAAAGATTTTTGCATATATTGATTTGTCATTTAGACAAATAAAAACTTATGAAAAAATGTAAAAAGTTATAAAAAACCAACTAAAAACATTTCATGTCAAATGTTAACAAGGCGATTAGGCCTCGACTGTCAAAAAAATATTAGATGTCATGTAGAGCCAAACTTCTAAATCTATACGTTCTGACTCTAAAAACCTTGACCTCTTCACCTTATACTTTAGTCAAAATATAATATGGCAAAAAAGTAAATAACAATGAATATATTTTTCACCTAATGTGACATTAACGAAACAGACAAAACCGTATATTTCGTCTTTGTCATGTTCTAGTCTAAAGAGCAGGGTAGCAGGTAGACTTGCAAAACAGGTATTTTTTCCCGTCCTCAGAACAGCGCCGCACCTGTAACATATATAGTGCATATAGACCATAGTTGTCTCTTGCCCTCAGGAGAAGGAAAAAGTATTATTCCCTTTTATGTGAGCACGGAGGTCCCCCAGCCAAGACAAAGAACTTCAAGACACTTCCTAACTACCTTTTCTCGAACCATTTTGAACGCTAACATCTTTAATTTGGATTACCACAGATAAACAAAAATTTCAGGATGTAATTTATGTAGAAGACTTTTTTTTAATGTAAATTTCAATTGTATACCTGCTACAGTTTAGATATAATTGACACCTAAAAACCCCAGACTTCCTCACAAAATCAATGGTAATCATCAACTTTCAAATTTTATTTTCTCAAGGAAAAAAAAACACAAATTTCTAAAACTTGGTTTTTTTGTAACTCAAAACACGGGTTTAGTTTATATTAGATAAACAAAATGTCGACATATAATATCAATAACGTATTGATTAAATTTTGCGGCTAGAATTGCATACCTGTAATAGTTTAGATATTATTGCTATCCTAAAACCTCCAATCTGTATGCTGTTATTCAATATCCACAAAAGATAGGATACTTTTCATTATTTATTTATCTTAATCCTTTTACATAACTAGTAAACAAAAAAATCAAAAACTTGGAACAAATCAACGGCGAGTACTGACGCTATGTCGGTAACAGGGCCAAAAATCAGGGCAAGTTAGTGCAGGTAGTCTTCTTAATTCTGACTGGCCGGACTAGGAAACGGTGGATAGTGTATGGTAAAACTTTGATTATAATAACTTTTGTTTTAATTAATAACTCATAGCCTTGTAACAAATATATTTTAACTAATTTGTGTAAAAATATATACCTAAATAATGTAATAAAAACTTCGTTCTTATAAGTATTTTGTAACAACTTTTAAACACACGTCATATTCCGCAAATAAATAAATTTTATTTCATTTCTTATTATTACCTTCGTATATTTAAAATATTGGCTCTACACAACATCTGATAACTTTTTGGCTGACTCGTCTTGGCAACATTTTATTTTACATGAAAATGTTTTTGATGAGATATTTAATACTAGCCACAACCCACGTTTTCGTACCAAATGCATTTTTACAGACTCTCTGAGTGACATTTTGGAGCCAAAGGAGTTCTACGTGCATTTCTCAATTGTGTACATAAACTACAACTATTACAAACCGAAATTATACAAAAATTATACAAAAAATATTACCTTCGTTTTGCTGGTTGCAAATTATCCTATTCAATGTTGTTTGGTAGTGTAAAAGGCCACAAAATATCCTATAAATTTTAAACAATGAAAACTTATATTACCGATTGTTTTGTTATATTACGATAGGTATACAAAACTTACCGCGAAGTTTTTTTTCTGATCATGTAGCGTCACTTTCTGCTTCCTCTATCGACCTAATGAAACACAAACAATTTCTTATAAAATAATATACAATCGATGCAGGTATATTATGTCTAATATCTGGGCTAAAAGTCTACAATTTATATTTAAATAAATCTCTACAATTATGTTTTTACAAAAAAAAACATTGTTAATGCATAATAAATATTTTTTTATGTTATAGGTTTGTGGAAAAGCACACGGGTTAGAGACAATCATGGCCCATAGACACCATAGATTTTACATGTACGTTGCATTCCTGAGGCCGGTATTATGTCAGTAGTAAGAAACAATAAAAAATTAACACAAACTTTACAAGTGAAATGTTTTTCTTAGTTTATAGCATGGGTGTTAGCTGGTTAATTACCCAATGTGACAAAATCGGACTTAACTTTTTTCAAATTAGTAATTAGTCGTAAGAAGTCATGTCAGGGTCTTGAGTAAAGCAGTGGTGTTCTCAATCAAGTTCATTTGACAACGAGGAATAAAAGATAGACTATTTTTATCATTATCATAATATAAAGATTCTGTTAATCGTTCGCGGCGTAAGGTACAATCTGTAAATCCGACGACGAAACGCTGTTTTTTTTTTTTGAATGACTAATTTGTTGCTAATCTTACGATTTTTTACAACTTCACCGAACTTTGTGGGCCGAGCAGAGTGCTCACCCCGAGACATCATTATTTAGATGGATTGGGCTGTTACCTACAACGCCAGCACCAAGGGTTGTCTCCCGGGAGACCGTACCTCGACTTGGTGCTGCGTTCTGGTTACTGGGTGGACTTGGTGGAGGAGTATTTGTGGCTCGTCGCTCGGCGTTAGGCGCCGGGCGCAAGAGAGGTCTTCGTCGCCGAGACCGGCGGCGACGGTGTAGTGTTGTGTTAAGGTGATGTGATATTGTCGTGTTCCGGTTTGGAGTTGGGAGAATAGCGTTTGCCGCGGTTATTGGGTCCGGGGGATCCGATAACACGTGGCGAGGTCTTCTATGATCGGGGGGAAGAAACGCTGCTGTAAGTAAGCTTAGTTACTTAGAAACCGCATTAATGCTAGATTCAAAGTGATGTAACAAATAAAAAAACACTACTACCTATATCACCTGAAGAAAGGTGATATAAATAGGTGATAAAAGTGATATAGATTGTTGTTCCGAATTATTGTTCCAAATAATATAAGTCTCTATATACAAAGTATTTTCCAAACAAACCTATCGCCAATCGGATATTAATTTAATCCCGGGTAAATTTGTTTTTACTAGAAAATACAAATAATAACATATTTTGAGTTGGCCGTCCTGTAGGTCAAATCTAAAACCCCACGACAAACGCCATATACCGGACGTCAGTGATTGTTACAGATGCAATCATAAACAATTGAGTAAAATTGACGTTTTTTAACTTAACAAATCCCCACAAAGGCATCATTAAAATAAAACAATTGTTGGGTCATTATTTTTAAATTCGTGAGAGTACCCATGGCTGTACCTGGAACTACGTGCCGTCTCGGGATAATCCAGCAGATCTTGTTTCTCGTGGATTAAAAGCTGTCGTCATTGAAGAGTCAGACTTATGGTGGACAGGCCCTTCATTTCTCTTACAAGAGGAGCATAATTGGCCCCAGTCAATAAATACACGTAAAATGATGCAGGATTTGCCAGATACACTTTCCTATTATACAGATTTTTCATATTTAAGTCAAAATGATAATATTTACATGTCTATAATTCATGACTTAATTCTTAAATTTAATAATCTTACAAAAATCAAAAAGACAGTAGCCTATATATACAGATTTATTTACAACTTCAAAAAATAAAAACAATAAAAAGAAAGGTTCACATTCCACTTTGGACTTGGACAATTCATTAACACATATTATTCACGCAGCACAAATTAACATGTTTCCTGATAAATATAAAATTCTTAAGTCCGGGAAAGTTTTACCCCAAAAGCATCGATTGTTGTCCCTTACTCCTTTTCTAGACAACAATAACATTATTCGTGTGGGCGGCAGGCTTGATCACTCGCCATACGATTTTAATGTTAAGCATCCTATTCTTCTAAGTGGCAAACATCCACTTACAAAATTAATCTTTGAAACTACACATAAAACATTACTTCATGCCGGGTCACAGTTATTATTGTCATACATACGTCAACCCTATTGGCCATTAGGAGGTAAGAATTTGAGTAAACACATTGTCAATAAATGCATTAAATATTTTAGGTATAGGGCTCAAAATGCTCAGCCTATCATGGGGCAGCTGCCTCCTTCTACAAGCAGCTTAGAGTATCCGTATCTTAGAAGTTCTCTTGATTACGCTGGGCCTATATTGATAGCTGACCGCAAAGGTAGGGGGTGTAAGCTTACATTTGCATTTTTTATGTCTTGCGGTTAAGGCAGTGCACCTGGAGCTCGTTACGGACCTCACTAAGGAGGCTTTTAGGGCTGCTCTTAATAGATTTATAGCGCAACGCGGAAAACCTCGCAGTATTCTGGCGGATAACGCTACTACCTTCAAAGGTGCTTCTAATGACCTTCAGTCATTCTTAAAAAAATCGAATATTAAATCTGACTTAGCCCAAGAAGGTATAGAATTTGTCTTTTCACCAGCCTATTCCCCTCATTTTAATGGCGTGGCTGAAGCGGCGGTAAAGTCGACTAAACATCATTTAAAAAGACTTTTACAACTAACTTACTTTACCTACGAAGAGATGGCTACGTACTTGGCTCAAATAGAGGCTGTCTTAAATTCACGTCCTCTTACTCCCCTCTCATCTGATCCATCCGATTATTCAGCTCTCACTCCTTCCCACTTCCTCATTGGACGATCGCTATTACTCACTCCACATCCACAACTGCTAAATGAAAACATTTCAAGTCTAAAAAGGTTCGAGAGGATAGAAAAAACCAAACAACATTTTTGGCAAAGATTTAGTTTAGAATACGTTTCTTTACTTCAACAAAAGACGAAATAGCGTGCGACATCTACTCCAAGTTTTGATCAAAGACAAGACACAGCCACCACTTTTTTGGTCACTAGGCAGAATATCTACAGTTTTCCCAGGAGGAGACGGCGTGGTGAGAGTGGCAGAAATCAAGACAAGGAAGGGAACCATCCGTCAAGCCTTTAATAACATCTGTCCTCTTCCAGTTTCTTGAAGATTCCTTCAACGGGGGGAGGTTGTTGGGTCATTATACGCCTAACAATGGCGGGCATTCTAAATGTGCCTGGAGAGGGCGCCTGCGCCGGCGAGCGGGCAATCGCCCGAGCGCCGAATCCGAGAAACCAGTCTCCGTCTATAGCTCGAAAAACGCAGGAGAGACATCATACATTAAAAGGAACAACAATTTAAATATCAGTGTTTCTAATCTCATCATAGCAACTTGGTAAAAATTTGTCGCTTGGTTATATAACTTAATATTTCAGTGCAATTCTGGATTACAGTATCCTGTTTCTATTTATTTCAAAATGGTCATAATCTTTATTTAGATTTCATTACTTATAGTATCTTTGTATCTATAGATAATGCCAAGAGTCAAGATCTTATTTCCAAAAAAAAAAAATTTACATTTTGTTAAACCGTAGTAACGCAGGGAAATGAAGTAAAATGACAATCATTTATTTCCAGATTATGTGTGTTAAGATCTTACAAAAATATTTAAGCCTATTCTACCACATTTAAGTATGAAAATATTGTAATGAGTATAGAAAAAAGTACCTTTACGCCCGTATTGCCGAGAGGTCGGCAGAGGGACAACCAAGGCACCCAAAACTAGCCGAAGACACTAAGTTCCAAAATTACATATATATACATATATATCTATGCTATGTCAACTAATTAGGGACACTCTTTGGTTAAACCGAATTGTGAATTTATTTTTTATTTTCCAACGAGTCTAAACCATATTCCATATCTCTTACACGTAAGTATAATTAGTCATTTATGTGTCCGATTATACAAACAATAACAACTTCTTAACCATTAAACCTCTTTACAGTATAGCTGATAGATTATCGTAGTGCTATTTGTTCAAATAATGCTGGCTTGCCATTTAATTAGGGACACTGAGCTATTGCGTTGTATTTTCAAAATTTGGATCTCAATACTTTTTTACTTCTTCTCTTATTGTTTCGTGGTAGTTTTGGCGGCAATCCCGATATTTATTTTAAGTTCTGAAAAATATTTTGAAGAAAAATGGGTAAAAATAAAAGTTGCGATCCAACACTACGAAAAATTATCATAAAGTTTGTTGTCGAGCATGGTTGGCCATACCGAAGGATAGCAGAACATTTAAATTGTTCAAAAACTATGGTATACGAGTACAATGCAGTACAACATGTCAGACGCAATAACACAGATTTAAATGTGCCCAGAATAAAAAGATCGAGAAAAACAACTCCGCAAGAAGATAGAATGATAACCAGGTTAGCTAAGAAAGATCCGTTTCTAGGCTCTATTTTAATGAAACATAAGGTGTTTGGGACAGACGAAAGAGCTGGTCTCTCAGCAAGGACCGTTCGACGATTTCTGGTAGAAGCAGGCTTCACTACGTCCTTCGGTGCGGGGCCGCCACTTGAGAGCCTTTCTTCCGCCTGCTGTCATCGGTTCTTTGAGCAATGTGGCCTGCCTACTTTAATTTGATTTTAATGGGTTTTAATTACGTTTTATCTGATTAAGCAAAATACAGTTAAGTCTAAAATAAGTTTTGGGTGATTTTTATTCTTAATTAAATACAGAATTCTCAAAGTCGTTATTTTGTTGTACATACATACATACATCATACATATCTTAGGGTAGGCAGAGAGTATCGAGTGCCAGAATCTTGACACCACCCTCGGATAATATCCGATTGATCTGATCGTGGAATGTCAGCCTTGGTCTCCCCGGGTACCTACTTTCATCCACATTCGCATTGTATGTCTGCTTTGTCAATCTTTCATCTGTCATAATTTCCACATGACTGAACCAACGGAGCATGCCCTTTCGCATTTTAACACAAACACTTTCATTCAATCCCACTCTTTCTCGGATCTCATTGTTACGATTGCTGTCAGCGAGCGTTACATTCCAGATTTTCCGTAGTGCTCTCATTTCGACCGCATCTGTCCTACTTTCGTGCTCTTTCTGACATATCCAACTCTCGCTTCCATACAATAACATTGAAATTAGCACAGAATTATGCAAAGCGAGTTTAACTTTTTGACTCAAAACCTCGCTTTGGAATAGCTTACCCAACGCTCCAGTCACACTATTCCCTGCACTCACTCTTCTCT
>NJDC01000524.1:0-11589 GCA_002245475.1 Calephelis virginiensis | reverse complement strand
CCTTCCATAACTGTGACCAGTGTTTGCAGCTCAGATGGTGTAGAGCCCAAAAGTACAGCATCATCTGCATAAAGCAGGCAGTTCACCACTTGGTCACCCATACGCATTTAATTATAGTTATACAAATTTAATTATAGTTTTTAAATATTTTGGTAATAAATAATTAAACTAGTTATAAATATAAATAATTCGCTTACAAGTTAAAGCACACACACTAAATTAAATAATATTTTTTATAAATGTTAAAATATTTGCAAAATATGGTAGAATATGTTGATATACTTACTTAAATATTTTTGTAACATCTCATTTACACACATATTCCGCAAATAAATAATTTTCTTTCTTCTTTCTTCTTTCTTTCTTTCTTTCTTTCTTATAAAGGTTAGTATTTAATGGCTAGATGAGACCAACAACAAGAGCAGTTTACCTATATTGTATGCCAGTAGCTAAGAATGTATGTGAAACTTACCATACCAAGGGCTCTTCGAGGTCCATTACAGTTTACATTTACAATAATATATTCCCATTACAGGGAATAAATGATTCGCCATATGTGACAGAACATATTTTTATTGTACTTACCTTTCTTTTATTTTTGAATTGTTAATACTAAGCTTACCGTCTTTACAACTTCGCAGGAAATTGTCTTATTGTACTCGTAAGCTACTTCCAACCGTATCAAGAAAACTTTATCTCTCTCGTTTTAATTGTTATATACAAAACTACATTATATAATTATATTTTGAAATGAAGAAATACTTGTACTGTTTTACGTATCACTTATAATTTAATATTTTATTAGTAGTTTACCGGTTTCGCTTATAACAGCATCACCAGGGCCAAAAATGAAACTACTAAACAATATTTTTAATTTGTTTTAAAAAATATGGATATGTGGAAGTTTTACCCAGGGGAACGATGGAAAATATAAAATATTAAATTATATAAATTTGCAATCTCTCAATAAATCTCATTCAATAAAACTTTATGAGAACATGTACCTAGTTAAAAACCAACTCAACACCATTTTTAAAAATAATTTCATATCCCAGACATCAGACAATCAGATTGGAGTGCTAGTCACGGCATAATCTTTTACTGTCAGACATCTGAGAAAACTAAAAACTGAAGCCCTCGCACATGTGTTTAGTATAAGTCCGAGTTCTCTGTGTAGAATAAAACATATTATGCCTGCCTGAATAATGATGAAATGGGTCATTACCAAGAAAATCATCGGTGGTGTGCTGTGCATCATCTTGCCCGGGTAGGGATCCACCACCTTAGCGATTCCTGCTGCCACAGAGACAGGGTCATGTTCATAGGGCAGGATTGCCGGTATATTTGTACATTTGGGTTTGATAAGCCAATACATAAACCATGACAGAACAGTGATATACCAATGATATCTATAGTGTCTACAGCGTGCATCTATAGTGCATCGATATCCGGACCATTCGTTGAATAATTATGATGCCATAGACACACAATATTTTAAAATTTGATGGCCACTGGCACTACTCCAAAGTTCTCTATCTCTGTCTAAAATATGTATATTCACATAAACACGTCTCGCTCTTGCAAATGTCAGTTACTCATTTACCTGACTATTAGACGTTTTATCTGGTTATAAAAAAGGTCTTCAATGATATAAATAAAATGATTAAATATTAGTATAATTTGTTTACGAATTAGTTGCTTAAATTATTAACCATTAGAAGATGTTGAATCTTGCTTTTCCACATGTTCATGCTCTTCTTTGTCAATTTTCATTTTAGGTTTTTTTATATATGTTTCGTAGTAAAAGTCGCAGAAAAGAAGGAAAATCATCAAGTTATTGGGTATTAAAGCAAATGACACCCATCTTGGATAAGCGCATTCTTTGACAAAAAGAGGCAGAAATAAGTGAAGTAGGATTAAGAAAAATTGTAACTGAAAAAAAAAAACATTATTTATTTTATCATGACGCTGTTCATGTATCATGGTTTGCCATCATTTTACTAACGTATTCAATTAATTTGTATTTTCTGTTAGGATTTGATAAGAGATTGAATTACTTTTTTATTCTTATTTGGAGTTAAATTTCGCTTGTCATACATAAATAGAAAGTTGACAAAACGTCATAGAAAAACAAACATACATACATCTTCTCAAACTTTTATATTTATAATGTAATTGAGATTATTGTTTTCTAACTTAAATGATACTTAAGATAAAGATAATAATTATTAAAATATTGTGTATTTGTTTGTCAGGTTTCTAAAATCAAACAAACTTTGTCGTGTTCCGATCCCAAGGGTGGCGTAGCCGGTAACCTTGCAAACTAAACACAATATCCATAAAACGGCGACAAATGATAACATCTATGGTATTTATAGGCCACGATTATCTCCTACCATCAGGAGAAGAGAGTAAAAAGGATTGTATGGTTTTATGAAACCACGGTATAAGTGAAACTTGATCTATAACTATAAACTAAAGACGTCACCATATTGGCCTCGGCTGTTATGACGACGTCGATTTATTTACTCGAGACCCCCTGCCTAGCCCGCAAGGAACTTAGTGTAAAAATATACATCATGTAGTGCATGTATTTTCTTAAAACCGTTTTTTTTAGTTTTGATTTATTAAAATACTTACTAATTGAAGTATGGTGATAGATTTTTTTACTTTTAAAGAGTACTTCACTTCAGGTATTGCTATTGACAAATAGTAGTAAGCATACATAATAGCGTGAACGAAGCTATTGACAACTGCTATCGATGTGGGATGGCCACCTTAAAATAGAAATAAATGATCTTTAGACGGCTGAAGATTATAAAATAAAATTTGACGTCTGTGATGTAATCATTTCTTATAGGGGTGATAAGTAATTTAATATTTCTAATTTCTCCGTGTGAAACGAATCAAAACATTGGTTTGTAACCATGTGAAACGTTGATTTAATCCAAACTTGAACTTGTTTTAAACAAAGTTTCCACCAAGGTCGCTTTTGTGGAAGGCGTGATTGGGACTTGAGACAATCGTCTGGATAAAGCTTGGAATTTTAAAATTGTCCTGATCAAAAAAATGGAATATGACGTGTTCAATTCTCTAATAAAAATTGCATTGCCTGTGATTGGATTTTTGCTAGGTTGGTGGTAGGCTTGATATTGTGGAACTTAATATCCTCGGGTACCTAACTAAGGTATGGTTTTGCCCACCTCTTCGGTGACATTGGGTGTGCAGATACTTTTTTTAATGCAGATTATAGGAAGAGAAATTTATAGATAAAATTCTGTCTGTAAGCTTCTTGGGGTCAGTTTGTAGGCTCTGTATACATTTGTCATTTTGTGTATACGACATTATAGGACGTACAAAATTGGAATAGAGGCTGGCAAATAATTTCGATTTTCGGTGGACCAACAGAATATCCGAAGATCATCATGATCTTCTATATTGCTGCGATACTTGATTTTTTACAGTGAGTTTTTGATGGCATTACATGACCTTAACCAGTTTGATCGAAAAAGAATAAATCTAAGATACTCTTTTTTTTTAATTTATTGATTATGACAAGCATTTTTGTTATCCGAACCCGACTGATTTCTTTGATTTGTAGCTAAAGTTATTATTACATTTGGTAGACAAGAGTTCACGCATAGGCTGCACCAGCTACAGGGCTATCACTTTTATCAGCTAAGCATCCAAAGCGTATGGAAAACTATTGAAAAGGCTATGCATTTGATGGAATGAAATGAGAGGATCATAGTGGTTTCAGTCCTAGAAGTGACTGACTGATGCATTTTAGGTCCACATCAAAGTCAAGAAGGATCTGGCTGTAGGTGAAGAGGTTTTCTGCGGTTTGATGGATTTTGGGAAGGAAGAAAATGTTCGATAAATGTTTGTAATAAAACTTGAACAACTTTCGAATATTTTGACTATGAGATGGAGCGATTCCTGCTGCATGGAGTTTAGTCTATGTATCTAAGTTGTAAGGCATATCGTGTGCATATGCATGGCAATATAACGCCTCGTTTGATGTTAACATTTGCGTCAAGCAGGGCTGTCTGTAATCAGCACCTTTATTAATTTTGTATCTGGACAGATGTTTCCAAATTTTAAGATCAGCGCATATGGGTGACAAAGTGAGTAATGATTGTCCGTTAGAAGCAGGTGGTGCTGTATTTTTGGATTCCACTTCATCCTAGCTGAAAACACTTATCACAGTTATGAAAAATTATTGCAAAGAGAGGGGTTTAAATTTTAATGCGAAGAAAATCAAAGTAATAGTATTTGAAACAGAAGTAGTCACAACCGCCGTGAGATTTTTAGTAGATGATATAATGCTGGAATAAGTGACGTAATTGTGTATCTTCGTAATGCTTTTTGCAGGTATGGAAGGCTTAGCACGGATGTAGAAAGGAAATTTTGTATAGGGCTTTATGTGATAAAAGCGTTGGATAAGCTTTTCCAGGGTGAGTTTTCGAATTTTAAAGGCAACTTAAGTTGAAAGCGATGCTTTAACGGAAGAAAGACTTGAGTATGTCAGCATAAGCTTGAAAGTAGGTTTAATTCGGTCGTAATGAAATCCGTGGAATATGGTATGTTGATTGTATTCGCAACAACGAGATTAGAAAGAGAAATAGTTTAAAAGATATCGTTGGCAGAAAAATTAAAAATGCCCTATCTCAAATCAGGAACTGTAAGCAATAACCTAAAAAAAAACAATTGTCATCCCAATATTTAAATCTGGGGAAATAAGTGAAGCATCAAACTATCGACCCATTTCTCTACTGCCAACTCTTTCAACAATAATTGAAAAGTTAATAAATTATCGTTTAAAATCATATCTAGAAAAGTATGGAATTATTGCTTGCAATCAGTTTGGGTTGAGGAATAATAGATTAACCACTGACGCAATTAATAAACTTATGTCGTTGGTAACTTACCTTTAGACAAAGGTGAAAGATGCACAGGGTGTTGTTTAAGAAACTAGAAAACATAAGTGTCCGTGGCACACCACTAAAACTTCTTACAAATTATATGATGGATAGAAGACAATGTGTAAATGTTGCAGGTTTTATATGTGAGGAGGTCAATATTGAGTTCGGAGTCCCCCAAGGGAGTGTGCTTGGTCCTACCTTATTTTTGATATATTTAAATGAAGTATGCAACTTACCCATAGCAAATGGTGAAATTCTTGCTTTCGCAGATGATACAGTACTGGTTGTCCACGGTAAAACTTGGGAAGAGACTAACAAATACGCAAATGATGGCTTTAACATAATGAAAAATTGGCTTGATAAAAATTTAGTTACCCTAAACACAGCAAAAACTAAATGTATGAATTTTAGCATACGAGCGAACTCGCAACCAAAAGCTAATGCAGTTAACATCAAAGTAAATAATCAATGTGATGGGGTAGAACCAAAATGTAACTACGAATATATAACACAAACCAAGAGTTTACGATACCTAGGTGTTATCATTGATAGTCATTTAAATTGGAAAGAACATGTCAACTTACTGGCAGCACGTGTAAGAAGGCTAGTATATATGTTTAAAACTCTTAGACATATATGCAGTACTAAATTAATGCTAGACACTTACTTCGCATTGTGTAATGCCATAATTAGAAAGGGCACAGCGTTGTGTACTTAAAGTAATGACTTTTAAGCCTTTTAAATATGTCACATCTCTTCTGTATCAAGAAAATCCTATTCTTACTGTAAGGCAAATGTTTATACAACAAATAATATTTAAACAGCAAACTCAAATTTTTGACACAACTTGCTTGTCTAAGCGTAGGAAAGATAAAGTATTTAATGTACCTTTATATAATACCGCCTTCAGTCATTGTTTCATACCCAATATGGGCCCTTTAGTTTATAATAGAATATCTAGAAATATAAGTTTAATAAACTTAATAAAATATTCGTTAAAACAAAATGTATATAAATATCTAAAATTTCTTACGTGTGATCAAACTGAAAATTTGATAAAGCCAATCAATTAAGTCTTAACATTATAGCTAGTAACATAAAACCTCAAAATATGTCTTAATATTTACACTTACACACAAACATATTATACAGATACACGCACTCCTGAAAAGGCATGCAACCCCACAAAAACAAACAAATATACACACACACACACACACACACACACACACACACACACACAAACACACACACGCGCGCGCGCATAAATACACAGTCTAAGTAACATTATTCACTAGTATTTGTGTATTCAGATTATATTTTTTTAAAATATTCCTATTATTATTATTATGTATACCTAATTCAAATGCCATTTAACTGCTCTGGTTGAAATTTATTGGCAATATAATAATATTTTACCTTTGTTTAAATCATGTTTGTTTTAAAAACTATCATATACTAATGTACCTATTCAAAACAAGTTTTAAACAACTTCGAACAGTCATGCGGCTTATTGTGAAAGAGGAATCTCAATCTACCGTCACACAGTTAAATTATTAACTAGTACGGAGGTTGATATTAATCAATCATATAACATGTGTATTTTTCTTAAATAAATATTTTGTATTTGTATTTGTATTTTGTAGATTCGTTCGTTTATTCGTGTACAAAGAATAGTAGATAAAAATGTGATAAAACATTGCGAATATGTAAATTAGGATGAAGATAGCGGAGACCAAGATTGACATTTCTTTTTCAAAATACTCTAGTTCTATCCAAAGACAATGTCAAATCTTCAAAATCGGCATGTCTGTGTAAAAAATAATGAATATAATGATAATCTTCGCCTATCATGGAAGATATTTGGCATGAAGATATTTGGCATGAAGATATTTAAGTATGTATGTATAATTCTTTGTACATATTCCATTTCGACAAGGAATCTAGGCAGCAGTTACTTATTTGGGGTCCTTAGGAAGGCAAAAGATTTCCCAAAAAAATGCGTAAAATTACAAGAACTATTTATTCGTCATAATGATACGTCCTATGTATCACTATTTAACAAAAAAAAAACTAAAAAATCAAACTGAATGTACACTCTCTTTACCTTTTTCTCGTCAAACTGATTTAATAAATCATTTATATCTATAGATGGCTTAAGTTTTTCTAAAGTTTCTGCCTCTATAAACAATAGTGACAAGTCTGCGAGGCGTTCCTGTCCCATTGAAGTCCTTAAAAAGTTTTTTTATGTTTAAATTTTGAAAAACTTCTTGCAGCAGTTGCGGTTGTAACTGTAAAGGTCATTAATAAAAGGCATGCTCTTATTACCTCCGGAAAACTGGATTTAAGACTGTAGAATTCTATCAGCAATAATTCAATTAGTCCCTTAATGTAAATAATTTTTTGAATTTCATATTTTAATCATGTTCTAAGAGTTTTTATTTGGTCATTAAGGTTAACTGAGAGAGATGAGACTTCATTTGAAGAAGACAGAAGTTTCTCCAGTTGTAATATTTTGAACATAGTAGGTCTGAAATGTTTGTTTAGTTTGTGAAATTAATATATCTCAACAGCAATAGTAAACATTGACTTTGAAATAAGATTTCGTCTCTGATTCTCTTATCTTGTGACAACTCATCAAAAACCGCTTTGTTATCTTTCGCCTTTTGTTTATAAAAAACTGTTATCACCTTCCACACTTTCGATAAATCTTTGGCATCATTTAGTAAACTATTGAATAAATTTTTATTTCTTAATTCGCAAAAAATGTGCTTGGGTTTCTTCTTATTCTGAAAGAACACCTGATGAAGAATACGCTTCAGAAGAATCTAAAAGCATAATTATTGAAAAAGAAAAGCGAATAGTTTCTTTATTGTTGTGGCGAATCCATGTCAAGAATCTGTTTTTTGGGTATTTCGCCACCTTTAAAACTTAGAAATTAAGAATAAAAGTTAAGAAGGATAAATGTACTACAAATTATGTAAAAGTTTTTTTGCATAAAGTTTTTTATGGAAAAAAGTGAAGTTATTGGACGTCTTCAGTTAAACCTTTTGAAGCTTTGACTAAAGATTTGTTTTACTTATCTTATCTTCTTAATATATATGATTCTTGTGTTCGTGTGTTTGTCACTGAACTCCTTCTAAGCGACTGGAGCTATTTTGATGAATTTTTTATGCGTGGTAAAGGGGATTCGAGAATGATTTAGATTCACAATTTGTTAAAAATGTTTTTTAATTGTTTTTTCATTCATTGATTTTGGAACGTTTTACATAGGACCCGGTGAACTGCGCTACTATCTGAGTATCAAATTTTATGTAGTAGTTGATAATGTCAAACAATACAAAGTTTGCTGAGTCAGATAGTCTTTAAATAAAATTTAAAGATGAGGGTCAGCAACTTCAAAAAACTTTTTAATGATACTACGCGTCTTAACGTTTCTAAGACTGCTCTTCGTTAGTCTTCCTTATCAAAAGAAATAAATGTTGGTTTTTACGCAAAGTCACCATACAAAAAGTTGTTTTTAAGGAAAAATCTAACCGAATATCAAGAAAAAACTATAGATTAAATTTTGAGGTAAAGTTAGTTAGGTTAGGTCCCCTTTGATTATCTATTAAATTTAATTAAATCCCCTATTTTAGGTACAGGGGGTTTACTGTTATTTTTTTACCGATTTAATTTCTGACGATTTTCTGGCATAGTGAAATCATTCATAATCATTTAAAATTCAAATAATCAAACCAATATGCGTTTGCGAATAATAATTGTAAATAATTTTACTATGGAAAACAATCGTCGGAAACTCAACCGCTATTGCAAAAAAATTAATAGTAAAGTCAGATAGAAAGGTAGATAGATAAATGGGTTGGATAGTTAAATTTTTACCAAGGGATAATACTTACCTTTGCAATCACAGAAGCTAATGGCTAAAAAAATAAGGAATATTACAACCTCCTCCCTTTTCTGTTAATTTTTTCTTGTAATAACTCGCTGGGATAATCTATTTTCTTTTCATTCATTGTTTTTTACAAATCTTCTACTAAGATACTAACAACACTATTTAACCAGGAGAACAAAATAATAATTATCAATGTTGTATAATAATGTAACGTACAATTAAATAAAACACGTCAACAAACACTGCCCACCGTGGCCGTGGTTCGTATGCAGATTAGACGTATTATTGTAGGGGGCATCCTGGTGGAAGTATATAGCTAAGACGGAGAAATCCCGCAGCACACGATAATAACTGATGTAGGGTGTTGCCATCTTTTGAACGGGAAAAAATAATTTGTTTGTTTTTAATCTTGTCATTTCAGAAATAAAATAGGAAAGTTTTAATATTTTTTTTGTTTACGCACTTAGGAGGCCTTGTTGGTCCGTTAGCCCCGTATAAATGATGCGGCTGATACGGTGGTAGCTACACCCCTGCAGTAGGCAGGTATGCAAGCATCGTAGTTTGGCACGCGATACTCTCTGCGACCTGTGCAAGGGATTACAAAACAACAAACAAGGTACAAATGACATTACCTGGTAAATATGTGAGAGCTACCCATGCCGCAACTACCATGCCACTGTGATGGTAAATGTGTAAAAATGACACTTGATTCGATTTCTTACGAAGCACGAAAAATATCTGAAAAATGTTAAGTTTACAATTGGGTATATTACATTTTACGAAAGCAGTGAAACTGCAAATAGTCGGTTTAAATTTTAGCACTAAGTAAACACATTTACTTATAATTGAAAAGTCAATTTTCGTGTTTTTGTCGAAAGGTCAGCGCACGGCTCTTCTTATGGTAAGTAATCTTATTAAATATTTTGGCCAGCTCGTCTGCAAACTTATTTCCCCTTATCCCTGTATGTTTAAGAATCTATGCAAGCGTTACTTTGTTATTTTGCTCAGCTTTTTTAAGACTTGGGCAAAATTCTGATGTGAGCTTCGAATGAAATTCTTTGCATTGCCATTAGAGCAATCCTATCCTATCCGGTAGATTGCAATACGTTTGTTAGTTACGCTTATACTTGTAAGTAAATATGATGTAGCTAAAGTCATTGATAAAATACCTACTCGTTGTTCTAAATAATAAGATTTTGATAAAATTCTAATTACTGTTACATATTTTTCAATCTTATTTATTATAATTATATATTTTAAATTTTCACCATAAGTACGTTTTAATGATACGAATTAGGATGAAAACAAATTGATTGAAAATAATAAATTTATTAAATACAGCTAAGGTAGCAACTTAGCATCCTATTCACAAAATGAAAAAAAATACGTTTACGCCCTTCTTAATTTTATGTAACTTGGCCAGTACCAGGGTAGTCACGATCAGCCGAAGGATTTTTAGCCCCGAAATGTAATACATGGCAAGCCTATCACTAATCGGACGCTTATCAAACCACGGGCAACGTTGCTTCAATTACAAAATTTTATACACATTTTAGTGGTTAGCCCCAGGAGTAATAGCGAATATTCAAGAATGAATGGAAGAAAAAGAAATACTACGCTAACCCTTGGTACGAGGAGAAGATTATGTTTAAAGAACAGTGTGTATAAATTTACAAAACATTTTTCTAAATTTTTAAGGGCCACTTGCAGATTCTCGGGTTACATTTGATAGTGAGTTAAACTGTCGAATATAAGGTTATTTGACCCAAGTTAGACGCTAACTCAGTGTTAAATACTTAAGCCAGGAAAGTGCAAGTCGATCTAAGCGAATGTAATTATATACAAAGGTATATGTGTGCTACAATGTTAAAAAATAATACATCAATTAATACTATAATATAAACGTACCGTATCAAAAAGATCTACTATCTTCATAATGAAATAATGATTAATGATTCTGAGGACTTCTAAACTATGTTCAGAATTGGAAAAATCCACTGGTTCGCACACCCATCTATATTTCCAACCCCAAGCAACGTCTATAAACTGAAAAAAAAAATACCAAACTTCAGCAAAAAGTAATTGGCAATTAAATATTGCTTTATTATTTTTCTTTAAATACTTTAAGATTCATACAGGTGTCTGTTTTTTTATCATACTAGTTAATTATTGAGTTTCACGGTCAGGTAGGTCCTGCTCATTACAAACTAACAAACTGACCTGTATAATATTAATCTGCAATAATGACTTTAAACTAAAATACCGACTGTATTCTTTTTTTCATAGCTAGCAACGTTCTAACTCCGGTTAACATATACTTAAGCAATACTCCCCAAGTAGGTACTACTTAAGGAGTAGTTCTTGAGCATCTCCCTAACATAAGTGGTGCAGACTCTATCCTTTGATCATAATAAATTCAGATTTTTTTAAATAATTCAGTCCTTAAAGGCATTTGGCTATACTGCATAATTTTGTAGCAGCACGTATTTTGCATTAAAAATAAAGATTTAGATTCTGTGAAGAACAAAGTTGACCTTATGATGTTAATTGCTTTTATTTAGAATGTTGATGCTATCTTTTCCTGCTAGTCTAAATGTTTTGAACAAACTAACGCACGTTTAAATATTTTTTTTCTAAAGGTGAAAGTTTCAATTTTTTAACAAATTAATCAAGGTTTTTTCATGGTTTTTCGCAAATAGAAAGCATCTTCATGCCCATATCCCCGAAGAGGTAGGCAAAGGTACAACCAGGGCACCCACGAGACAAGGT
>NJDC01000523.1:94369-106019 GCA_002245475.1 Calephelis virginiensis | reverse complement strand
GGGGGGGAGAGAGAACTTCGTTCCATCCGGATGTTTCTTGACACCTCTCAAGTTTTTTCCTTACTTCAAAATTAAACCCAAGCACAGGATGCGTGCTAAAATTTAAATACCTAGAGAAAACGAAGGTTATGGCCATTATAAATGTTTTTTTTATCTGTTACGATAAACTCATTTAATAGGTACACAGAACTGTGTATCTATAGGACACAACTGCCTACGTAAACGGTAACAGAAGGGAATTAAAATTTCGCCATAAGATTTGAATCATAAGTAGCTCAAGTTGTTTGGGCTACGACCCATCTAAAAAAAGTTCTCAAATTCGGGACCCAAATCTAGGACATTTAACTGTTACTTATATGAATAAAAGACTAAGGTTGAACTCATTTTTTATTATTTTAATAATTTGTTTATTTAATTAAGTCTTAAATGATTACATAAAAAATTAGAAGAATTAAATTATCGGTCGTATGTTGTATTATCGGTAGGGTGGTGTGGTATTCCACAGGCTGGGCCCATTTAATATTCTTTTGCAACCCAGCAGTGGGTCGCGACCCATAGTTTGGGAAACTCTGAGTTAGAGCATTTGTCGACTTAAGATGAAAACGGTTCAAATCATGTCTGTGGCTTCATATCGCTTGACATTCACAGTTACAATATTAACAGTTTGTATATGTAGATTAGGCTTTACAAACTTCGTGAGGTACCAGGTTCGATTCCAGAGTCGGACATCAATAAGAATAATGTGTTTTTTTCAACTTTCTAATAAAAAATGTGGCTCGGGATTGGATGTGCGCCCGGTTGGCGATGGGTGGGCCACCTATCACATTGTGGAACTAAGTGTCTTCGTCTAGTCTTGGTTGACGTGATTGTGGCTCTGCCTAGCTTTTCGGGGATATGGGAGTGAAGATACATAAATGTTATTTTCTCCATTTCTCTGCGATTTTCCCGGTTTTACACTTCATAAGGTACACGCAAAATGGGGAATATTTTTTATAAATGTACATAGATTAATAAATTCATTCTGTACCACTTATAAATACAAGAAATTTTTTATGACAAGAATAAACAAACCTTTGAATACACTCACTGGATAAATGTAAACTTTTTGATGAGCTGGGTAATATTTGTATGAGATTTGTATTAACATATCCTTCATATAAACTCTTGTGTAACTTTTTCAAGGGAAAGCGTACTTCCGAATAACTTTATTGCGTTAAACATTATGTGGAATCCTTTTCTGTTTAACAAATCTCTGATTTAAACGCAGCAAAAAAATACAAAATCGCTTATTTTTAAACTAACTGTTACGATGAACTTCGTTCCACCCGTTCAGATAAAAATAAAGTACTGTTTTTCCCATTTTCCCTTCGATTTCCCCGGTTTTTTCTTTCCATGAAAGCCTTCTCCTGACAATAACTGATATAATAAAAAAGTATATGCTTAATCGGTCCAGTCGTTCGGAAGAGATGCGCTTACCAACACATTTAGCGATTCATTTTTATATTATAAGATTTTGTTGTTGTTATATTATAAGATTCAGAACCCTAAAATTATGGTGTCAAGTTTTTCATGATTAATTCCTGAACCAATCATAAAAAACTCCTGAGTTTAAGCTTTTAAAACTTAATATACCGTGTTGTTGAGTGTAGTAAAACTGCAAAAAATCAACTACATATATTCTTTATATATAATATATATACACAACGAGTAATAATATCATTAAACAAGTACAAATCAACTGCACATTCCGCTGGAATGCGACCCCGCTCTCGCTTCCCCATGCTGCACCTCGCATTCAGTATTCACCGCAAGCGCTCAAGAGCGATAGCCTCTTTGTAGTAGGGGAGCCCAAGAGGGGATTTTTGGACTAACTCAGGCGCGTCAGATTAAGATATATGGAAGATAGATTTAATATATATATTATAGATTATTTATTATGATAGATAATTATTAGATTATGATAGATTTTATAGAAGATACCATTGTTGAACACCTCCATTATGTATCAAATCTCTACATAGAGACGCGCATGTAGGGTTGTCTGTCTAATTTTTTTGGCTCGAAAATATACTCGCCCATGTCAGATTAAAGTACGGCAAGCTTATTGCATGCCAATAAGTCCATGTTTAAATTTTCTGATGATTTGGACAAGACGTACGGGAGTAGGAGTTTCAGAAATATTTAAAAACCAAGTTATATGTGTTAATCGTCCATTACAGCAATCTGTTTGATTGACATATTTCTGTAATCGGAGACACATTAGGCATATATATTATTAATATCTGATGAGTTCGGCTATGATCAAGTGACTGAAATTGCTATTTTAGCTTCTAGACACTTAACGCAACGCTAAAAAGAAAAACCTCACATGATCTTTCTTACTCTCCACTATTTAATCGACAAAGTGCAATGGGTCCCAATAACGCTGAAGTTACTACACATTTCGCATTGCGGGCTCCCCTACTATTGTCACCGTTGCGCGTCTCTCGTAGTATTTTTTCTTAATACGGTTTAAATCTCTTGTTGTTATTACTGTTTCTGTCGTTACTATTAAATGCCGTCACAGCATAAGGTTCACAGTTGATTCGTACGGGTTGTACCAACCTACGTGCATTATCCAAGTTCAGAAAAATTTAAGCAATAATAGAGGTAGATAGTAATTAACTGCGCAGTAAAACTTCAAAAACCGACTCCAATTTTCAAGACAACGTCGTGATTTGATTTTTCTAGAAAGGTAGATCAGGATTTTAACTTGTACACGTAATATTCGAAGTCGCCGTTGTCATAAAAATGTATATTATTAAGTATTACCCACAGGTCACTAATGTGAAATTTGTATATGCCTATTTCAAAAGCGTCACTTACCGTTTCAAATATAACTATTAAAATCAGTTCATTTTTGGCCGAGTAATCGCGTTCAAAAACATACAGTCACTTGAATTGAGAACATTTTTCTATTTGGAGTTATATAAAAACTATGCATTATTAAATATAATTAAAAACTACTGGTCAAATCTAGATTAAACTAATATGGAACAGCCTCTGAAACTCTGATAAATCATTAAAGATGCAACTATTAAACTCCATTTACATTTTCCAAATAAAAATTAAAAATCTTCTTCTTTTGGAATCAATTAAAAGAAACTCATGTCAACCGAGATATAGAGTTCTCATGTGTTGTTGTAATTTAGCAGTAATCAAACAAACATATTTCCACATATTTTTACATTCTAACACTAGAAAAAATAAAAAAATAAAACCGACGGGTTGCACTCCGGAAGTGCCAGCAGAATTGAAAACTTGAATTAACTTTGTGCATTTTTGATATTTTGGAATGGTTTGGGAATAATTTTGGACGAATTGCTTCAATTATCAGTAATAAAGTACTAAAATTTATGTGGTAGAATACAATATCCATTTATTGCGCTATCGTACACGAACATGACAACACGAACATTCGCGCAAGCGCTCTGCGCCGTCTTACGAATTTTCGATCATGTCGCGTGTCCTGACGCGAGTTTAGAAGTTTTTTCCAATTCCAAAAATAGTGCGCAACGCCGCTAAATAAGTTTTCACTTAACGCTTCAAAAGATGAGCAGCGGTACAACCAGACCACTTACAATTAGCCAGTTACTACTTAGTCTCAAAATGTGATACCTGACAACCTTGTTGCCGTATCCGATATTCCGTTACTCAGCAAAATTAATTCGCCACAAAATTAATAAACACATTTTATGCTATCCTATCCAGAAATTGAAGCCGAGGTGTTTACGTGTACTTCTCTTACTAGTCTTGAGCCAACCCTAGACCACAGAGGAGAAAAATAATAGCATTAGTAATAAGTTTATTTGAGTTCGTTAGCACATTTAATAATAGCATACTCACAATACAAAAACCCTTACAATGTAAAATCTAGAACAGTGACGTACTTGCTAAGTCCATAAAAAGAAACCCGACACAACAGACGATACGAAAGAGGAATTAGGTCAATAAGTCTTCTATTTCCGGTAAATCGATCGGCACCGTCCTCTTGCACTAAATACATTGTGACTGGCTTAAAATAATAAAACATTGGCTCACCAGATTAGGGTTGCCACTTAAGATTTTTTGAAAACAAATTAAAAACTCCAATAAAATTTACCGATATTACAGTAAATGCTGCAAATTTACATTTAAAATAAATTTGTTAAATTATAAAGAAAAGTAGTTCATGATTCGTTCTAACTCAGCGTAACCCTAATCCTCGTTTTTGATCAGGTGTGTTGAGAGTTAGACCAAATCAGCAATTGTTATTGCCTCTGTGGTCTAGTCAGGTGTTGGACTTGACTGCATGAGGCCCTGGGTTCGATTCCAACAACAAAACGACAATTTGGTTTTCCCAAGTTTCTAATAAAAAATGTTGCTCGGGATTGGATATGTACCCGGTTGGTGATGGGCTTACCACCTAATAAGGGCTAATCGTGGGTGCCCTGGTTTTGCCTTTGCCTAACTCTTCGGGGATATGGGTATGAACATAGATTTTTTAGCAATTGTAAATACTTCTATATATTTTTTGAAAATGTGATCGATAGATGTTCTATTTCTATCAAAAAAGATTGGCAAGTGGATGTACTTACATTTGTGACTGGCTAAAAATATCAAAACATTGGTAGATTCAACTCGGGTTACCACTCTTCTTTTAATCTAAAAAAATATTTGTGTTTACTTTAATTTTTATAACTCGTTAATAAATTAGGTTTTAAATATTTTTTTAATATAAATATCTCTGGACAAGTTACACAATTTGAATCTAACCCCAAAGTTAGCAAATTATATGCTTGTGTTATGGGTGTAGTCAACGATACCAATACATAGAAGTACTCAAATAGATACCACAACAAATTTAATCAACATCCAGACCCGGAAATGCAGACATCTAAATGTTCATCACACAAATTCCTGCCCCTGTCGGGAATCGAACCCGAACCTCGCGGTTCAGTTAGGCGTGTACGCTAGCCACTCGACCAACAAGACGGTCATATTGCTCTTCATTATTAGACTCCAACAATTAAAAAATAGTTTGCTAACTTGAGTCCATTATAAGTAAATTGTGTCTATGCATTGTAACTAGACAAAAAATTATAAAAATACTCGTAGAATAAGTTCTATACACTTTTGAATTCAATCCATGCTATATTTTATTCGCACATCAAACAAAACCTTACTTTAAAATATTTTCAATGCTAAAACAAAGTAATAACTTTAGAGTATTGCTAGAAAATGTACAATTTGTGAAATCAGTTACCGAAGGCGGTATCCCCACGCGATTATGACTTAGGAACCTTCAAGAAAAGAGCTTACTCATTCGTAAGGTTGGCAACGCATCCTAATCCTGGTGTTGCAAAAGTCCGTGGACGAAGGTGATCACTTTCCATCAGGTGACTCATTTGCTCCTTTGTCTCCTCTTGTATAAAAAAAACCTTTAAATATTTATTTTAAAAATTCGAAAATTTCGGTCTCTCAAATTCGGTTTTTCTATTTATGTCACAAGCAACCCTATTTGGCGCGGCAAAACATCAAACATTCAAAAGCATTCATCACGCAAAGCTTGAATCACCAAGAACATGAAATTACTTGTTTGCTAATACAACCACGAAAATGTAATGTACAAGTCTTATCTACTTTTAGATTCTTTGCCAAAAAGCGAACAAAAAAGCAAATGTAAAATATAATGAAAAAGAAAAAAAAACAATTAAAATCTTATTATTTATTATACATATCGTAATTGCAAAAATTGAACATTAGATTTTTTGAAAATTCTAGAAAAAATGTACAAATGTGACATATATAAATTGTTTCGGGTTTATTTCATTTATTTATTAATAGATTACAAGGAGGTTATACAAGTACGCCGTCTTTTTATGCCACTTAAAAAATAACGTTGACAGTAAAATGTTGTTCTTTGAATGCTATTTGAAAATGAACAATTGACATGATAATAATTGCCTTTACTTGCTAGCGCTCGTTTAAAATGGCAGCCAGTTTAACTTTCATATGAAAAAATAAAAAAAATAAGTTTGCTATGTTTTTATTCGCCTAAATCATATGACACATTAAGTAAACTTCATACGAAATTCGGATATGCTATGTATCTATGGAAGCCCCGCCTCTTATTACGTAGCATTTATATACTCTTTAATTTTAAAAGCAGCCTTTGTTATTTAAACTTAGAAATTTGTGACAATATATCAAGTTTCGCTTTTGTTTTTGGGGTCGCGGGCGGTACCATATTATATATAAATACCTTTACCATCTTAAATTTAATTTAATTATTATTAATAAGCATGGAGTAAAGTACCCAGGAAAATAAAGACTAGTATTATAGTCTTTATTTTCCTGGGATACAGACTATAATATCAACTTAATTTCACTCCTACGTAAATACGTAATTTGTTAATAAGATGGCTAGAGTATATAGAACTTTTATTACATGTATAGATTTCATGTTAATGGATTATTCAAAAAAGTGTAATCTCACATACACACACGCACGCATGAAAGCACGGGTGCTTACACACACATACATACACTAGGACTATTGACGAAATGTCGATATTATTATTTAGGAATATCGATATTTATTTTTGATATTTTAGGAAACATATCGATAGTTTGATGATGTGTTTATTTTTTTTTCTCCAAATATTTTAAACACATCATCGTAAACTTTATACACTACACTTTATTTAAACTATATTACGAGTATGTTTTGTATTTTTAATATAATTATTTTTTAAACATAAAAGATACTATATAGGGTAGTTAGGCATTACTTATGCCCGTATTAATAGCTTTAGCATTTCTACCTCTACTTCGCCTTTATTATGTGTCCAATGGTCTGTGATTAGCAACGGGTTAAAAAAAGTTAAAAAGTTAAAAAGAGAGTCTATGAAAAACTACTGTGTCATTGGTGTAGAAGAAAAGTACGTGTTTGTTCATATTACTTTACTTAAAATTTTGTTACATCAACATTTTTAAAAATATCGATAAGTATATCGAAAACCCAATATTAAAAAAATATATAGACAGCCCTAACACAAACACACACCCACACACACACAGCGCACACGAGCACGTACCCGAACGCAACTACACATAAAGGCATACTCATGCAACACGCCAAGTCCCTTGCAAAGTAGGCGTAGAGTAGATATCGAGAGACAATTATTGTTACGTTTCCTGCAGATGTGCCTATCTACAATACTTAAGCACACTAATGTTGATTTACGTTAAATCAAAACAAATTACTGCAATTTAAGATCTGATGTATATTTTTTGTTGATGTTATACAATAAAGAACATTTGTATTCTATTGTAAAATAAATTTTTTCATGTTCCGGTTTGGAGGTTAGCACAATAGTTAAAAAACCAGTTTCCCCTTGTTGGTCTGAGCTCCTTTGTAGAAGATCATCTGCCTACCTGCCTGGCAACTAAAAAAGGTGATCATGGGCTTACTAACAGTAATACCGTGACATCTATGTAATAGAGTTTCGCAGCAACTCGCCCGGATTGGTACCATTACCTTACCTATTCCTGCCGCCATAATGTCAGTACTTGCCGTAGACGTGTTCCGGTTGGGAGGATAAGGCAGCCGCTAAACTTACTTTTGCTCGAGGCCCAACATCTCGGCCTCAGGTTGGCAACGCACCATTACCACCTTTGGTGTTTCTAGGCGGCGTGAATTTCTTACCATCAGGAAATCCGCCTGTTCGCCTTCCAATATCATAAAAAACGCCTTACCTCCTAGCCGCGGGACAGTAAAGCAGCTATAACATTATGGTATCTATAGGCCACCGTTATCGCTTACCAGGAGAGCCGTTTGCTTGTTCGCTGAACTTTCACATAAAAAAATTACTAAATAAAATTAAAAAAAAAAAAAATTAAACTCAGTAAAACTGCAAAAAACCGACTTCAAATTTGGAACATATGTGGTTTTCTCATAAACCAAATTATAATGGGACCACCGCGGGAGCAAAGGCTTTCAATTAAAAAAACCAATTTTGAAAATCCATTCACAAACACCAGAATAATCGCAAAACATACATACAAAAATAACAACATACAGGCGAATTGAGAACCTACTCCTTATTCCGTCGGTTGAAAATGGGATGTGTCTGTGCTATGGACATGGCCTTGTATAGTTATAGTAGTACGTGAATAGTGACACATGTACATACAAAAGTAATCTAAACCGGCGGGAATTTACATTCACCGTGCGTGACGCGTCACAATCGGCACTTAACTTAATGAATTCGTTGATACTTTAGCTATCCGATGGTGAAATGATATTTTTGTAGCAGCAACACCAGGCTATGCCCCCATATGGTACATTGTGTAAAATAACTATCAAAGTACCTTCGGACATAAGAACACGATAATGTAACACGGTTTTCTACCTTCACACAAAGGGGAGATAACGTGTTTACACTTACGGGTTTAGGGTTTGGTATGCACTTAGTATGCCATTATTCGCGGTTATGACGAAGCGACAAAAAGGTCTTTTTTTATTTTGTAATAGGTAAGACTTTATTTTTTTGTAGTAAGACGGATTGTGTTTTATAATTTACTCTCTAAAAGCTCAAAATTCAGATCCCATCAGTTGCAAAATTAATATTTCTTGTTAAATATAATTTCTAGAATATTGCGTGACCAAGGTAACATGAAGTATGTGTGGTATAAACTGTGAAGTATTTGTCATTGTTAAGCAATTTGAGGTCACCCTTAACTGTCGTAGGGAATGAATTATGTTCTAGTTTACATAGTTTTTTTTTTTTTGCACATATAAGCTTAACCTTTGTCTTGGTATTGATATTTAACAAAAAATTATGTATTATTTTTTGAAGTTATACTTTTTAGGCGCATTATGAAGAAATATGATACTAAGATTTTAAGAGGCGCGCTGTTATGACCCCACTCTGAATTTGGTTTTAAAAAACAATTATTTATATAAGTTGGATGTATATATAAGTTGGATGGAGGCTAAAAACTGGAGGTTCTTAATGAATGTACTCGTATGAGATAATATGTGCATCAGCAATAAAAGGGATAGGATAGGCATCTTAGCATACATAGTTAGAATATAACAGCGCGCATCTCTAATAAAAAGTATCTCCACGCCCGTATCCCCGAAGAGGTAGACAGAGGCACAACCCACTATATGATAGGTGGCAAGCCTATCGCCAACTGGCCACATATCCAAAGCACTGACCAACATTATTTTAATAGAAAATTGGAAAAACCAAATTTTCCTTTTGTTATATTTACACAGTTACATAAAAAGTAACATCATGAAGTTGCCTGCTTTAGAAACATGTTTCTACATTAACACACGTGTTTTAGTTTCATTATTTTTTGAAGTGAAAACTACTTTAGCGGCGTTGCGCACTTTTTTTGAAATGGGTAAGAACTTCCAAACTCGCGGCAGGACACACGACCTGATTGAAAATTCGTAAGACGGCGCAGGGCGCTTGCGCGAATGTTCGTGTTGTTATGTTTGTGTACGATAGCGCAATAAATGAATATTGTATTCTATTCCTGCCGCCATAACGTCATGACGTGTTCCGGCTTGGAGGGTAAAGTAACCGGTTAACTTACTTTTGCTCGAGCCCTAACATCCCGCCCTCAGGTTGGCAACGCACCATTACCAAATGTGGTGTCTCTAGGCGGCGTGAATTTCTTACAATAAAGAAATCCGTTCGCTTGTTTGCCTTCCAATATTATAAAAAAATACAGAAAGTTCAACATAAATGTATGAAAACCTTAAAGTTTTTTCATAACAACAGCCGCACATAGCTCTTAAGTAAACTTTTATGCTGTAGAGTAATTCTAGGGAGTTATACACTGAAAAAATATTTGCCCAGTTTTAATTATGTTTTGCGCGCCTTTTATTTTCATACTTGAGTTTTTTTAACTCTTTTGGGACTTTTTAATCCCTAGATGAAACTTTTATCGTACTTTTGCACGAATGTAATAAAAGCAACTTAAAAAGAAATATTTTATTACAAGCGTCACTAGCATGCATCACGCTAGTAAAATGATCTGGTCATTTAAATGACTGGGCTTCTAGTGATGCAGCTTTTACCGATGTCGGTATATTTTCCCGACGAAATAAAGTCAATGTTGGACATCGTCATGTTTCGATTTAAGAGTAAAGCAGCCGATAAACTGTTTTTACACACTTTCAGCCGCACTCAAAGACGCTGATTATCTATTCAGCAGTCATCTGACATTTAACTTTGCTTTACATAATTGTGACTTAGTGATTCAATGTGAATTGACGTCTCTGATTGCAAATTATTAAATAACTTATATACTAAATTATTTAAACAAAATTAAAACAAAACAACAAAAAATCTCCTTCAGGCTCTTTCGCAGGAAATCCTCAGTGAACGCGTTAAGATCCGGTGGTCAATTCTAGTATTATATAGACTCATCATAGAAATAATTTGTTTGGCATAGGTGGAATAAATATAAATCCAAATAAAATTATTTAAATTGCGATTCCTCACCATAAAAAGTAAAAGCATTATTTCGCGATTAAATAGGAAAGACAGTGTGTAGTGAATGAATGGGATTCCCCATAAGTCAAAGACACTAAATATAACCAGCTTCACAAAAACATTATCAGCACTTAACTCATTTATTAGCACCAACAGAACACAAACTACTAACAACTAGGCATATCTACCTTTCGCTTTGCAACTGATTCATCATCAGGAGAATTTGACCTTCGACTTTTCATTTAATTTAGTACGTATTGACTTTCATTATCGCCTCTGTGGTCTAGCGGTCCGGGTGTTGGACTTGACTGCATGAGGTCCCGGGTTCGAATCCCGGGTCGGTTAACAAAAAGAAAATTGGATTTTTCAATTTCCAATTTTGTAATAAAAAAAAATGTTGGTCGGGATTGGAATTGTGCCCGGTTGGCGATAGGCTTGCCACCTATCACATTAAGGGACTTAGTATCTTCGGCTAGTCGTGGGTGCCTTGGTTGTACCTCTGCCTACCTCTTCGGGGATATGGGCGTGAAGATACTATTGACTTTCATGTCTTATCGCAAAATAACACGTATTTTTTTTAATTTGTATTTAAGCAGGATTTTCGCAAAGTAACGCCTCCGTCTATCAATTATCTTGAAATAAATATGTGTTGCTTACTTGATTTAATACAAGATTAACTATCTTCACTCCTGCGTTTCCGAAGAGTCAAGAAGAGGGTATCTACGATTAGCATAATGCACTTAATTATATATTACTCCCACAGTGTAATTGATGAAAAATTAATCGGCAATGATACTTATCAATTTTTCAATCCAACAAAATTGAAAAACCTTATGTCAAGTTGCCCGAACCGGGAATAGAACCCTCCTTCTTGAGTTTTGAGTTTTTTTGATTTGTATTTTGTTGCTCGAGATTCGGTTACTGGAACGTGCCAATAGGATTACCACCTATCATATTGTGGGACTTAGTGTCTTCGGCCAGTCATGGGCATTCTGGTTGTGATTCTGCCTAACTATTCGGAGATATGGGCATGAATATACTTTTCTTCGTATAAAAACAACGTTGCCCGGGATGTGCTCGGTGTCGTTTTTTGTTGCCTGACCCGGAGTTCG
>NJDC01000523.1:52620-64173 GCA_002245475.1 Calephelis virginiensis | reverse complement strand
TACTTTTTCACTAGAATAATATAATATTAAAATTCAAGTGGATGATGGACAGTATTAAATTAATTAATAAAAAAACATGTTTTGAGACAAAATGTAAATTATTCAAATTAGCAGCATTTCTTTTCTAATCTATTCGTTTCGACTACAGCAAGTGACAACCAAATAAACAAGACAAAACATACGTTCGAAAATTAAAATAAAAGACGCTATCAAGACAAACTACTTTGTTTCCAAACTTTTTAGTGCGCCATCTGTAATCTTTTATCGTTATCATCAATATATTTGTTTGTGTGTGTCAAATGTGTGGGTAATGTTTTATTTACTGATTTAATGTATTTTTAAGCATTATTATTGAAAAATATTAGCGTTCTGCATTTCTCTTACACATAAACTATAAGTGTGCAAACTTTTATACTCCTGCGTCCGCGCACTATTCGTGAAAAGGGGTCCAAAGTTTTGAAATGACGTATTAATATATAGATTGGGGTTAAAAGACTCCTGTACTTCATTATTAATTTACTAAATATAATTGCTCTTAAAAATACTTTACACATGCCTGACATTTGACATTGCATGACATTTCAAATGCCTGACATTTGAGAAGAACTTTTATGTTTACAGTTTCAATAAAAGTAATGAAATATGTACTCAGAGCACGTTATACTTTATAGCAAACTTGCTGTTTAAACCAGTCTGTTTATTATACTTTTATAACTTCTAAACAGCCTTAGCAGTTATAAAAGTATAACAACTCTTATTCATACGTGCGAAACAACTATTACAACTGCAAACCCGTGTTGGTCCGGGCTCCTTTGCAGAATAGACCATCTGCCTTCCTGCCAAGCAGCTTGTAAGAGGCGAGCAAAGGCTTACCGTCACTAACACTGTGACATCTGACTAGATGGTAGGGTTTCACAGCGACTCACCCGGATTGGTACCACCGCCTTGCCTATTCCTGCCGTCATAAAGTCATGACGCGGTTTGGAGGGTAAAGTAGCCGGTAAACCTACTTTTGCTCGAGGCCTAACATCCCGGCCCCAGGTTGGCACCGCACCATTATCACATTTGGTGTCTCTAAGCGGCGTGAATTTCTTACCATCAGTAAATCCGTCTGCTTGTTTGCCTTCCAATATAAAAAAAACACGATATGGCTGGAAGCAATTTTGTATTCAATAACTAAGCGCAGTAAAACTGTAAACACCGTCTCCAAGTTAAGTATCGTCAGTAACTTACAAAATACTGAGCGTTAATAAAACAGACTTATTTATGTATAGTTATAAAGCCCTGATGATACTGTGAAAAGTGAAACGCGTTGTCTGTAGCATAAAATAAAGTGTTAAATAAAGGTATAGTGGAAAAGCGCAAGCATTTACTTAAAAAAGTGTGAGAACTTCCTCCTTAATGCAGTTGTTTAAAAATTAACTGTACCCACATTTTATCGTCGAAACCGATCACACTGTGACCACTCAAGCACCACTGACACCGTTAACTACCGTTCGACTACGTCGCAAACAAAACGTTGCGTCGACGCAACAACACTGCGCGTAAAGTTGGTCTCGAAATTAATAGGTACGTGCAAGTCGTATACTACATCTCGCCTCGCTGGTCGAGTGGCTAGCGTACACGCCTAACTACACCGATCATCCGCGAGGCTCGGGTTCGATTCCCGACGGGGGCAGGCATTTGTGTGATGAACATTTAGATGTCTGCATTTCCGGGTCTGGGTGTTTATTAAATTTATTCTGGTATCTATTTAAGTATTTTTATGTATTAGAATCGTTGACTAACACCCATAACATAAGCATGTAATTTGCTTACTTTGGGGTTAGATTCAATTTGTGTGACTTGTCCAGGAATATTTATTTATTTATTTAAAAAAAAATTTGCATTTATACGATAAGTAGTTAAAACAACGAACATCGATTAGTCACTACATCCTATTTTGTGGGTCTTGCGACAAATGATGGATTAATCCAAATAAAATAATTTAATAAGCAATTTCCCGCCAAAAAATGCATATGTAATATAGCGTGACAAAACAGGAAAGACAGTGCACTATGAATGAATTGTATTTTGAAAGAAATTTAGGGTAGCAGCAAGTGATCGATAAAAAAAATCTCCTTGTTTTTGTTTTCTCGTTTATGCTAATATTATATTCATCTATGATTCCTACACGCTATACAATGCACTACATATAATACACTACATACAAATAGTAGAATTTACTAACGTCACTACTTACATCAGATTAGTCACCTAGAACGTGTGCTAGCATGGAGTAACCCATACACTGCCAATTAAGCGATCTCCGGAAGTGAGGTGTTGGAATATTCTAGTTTAGTGCGATAGCCTGGAACAATACAAATCTAAACCTATTGATACATTATAAACTAGGTCTTATTTGAGGTTTCCTCCATGAGAACCTTAGAGATCAGATATTTTGTTATACTTTTTTGGGGCTTCAACTATCGACGTGTTTAATTAAGTCACAATCGACTGCCTCGTTAGTTAAGAAGTTAGCGTACACGCCTAACTCCAGCCAGCAACTGAGAGGTTCACCTTCGAGTTCCGATAGGGGCATTCATTTGAGTGATCTAATGTCGATGTCTGCATTTCGGGGTCTGCGTGATTATTAAAATTTATTTTGATTGACTCACACCCACAAAACCAGTTTAAGGATAAATTTAATTTGTGTAACTTGTCCAAGAATAATATTTATTTATTGATACAATTAATTATTTATTTAACGAAGTGTTGATTAAAAAGGAAGTATCATTATATATTCACGTTCGTATAGCCGATAGTCCGATTACCCAATCCCTAAATAGCATAAGAAAAATAATTATTGACAGACTAAAACTTTCCAAACATCATAAAAAAACAATTAGAAATCTAATCTAATAATGTTTAGGATTAAACATACGCAACTTAAACAAAGGACAAAAAAGTGATATTAAGATGTAAAAACACAGTGTGGTAACATGAGTCCACCAAGGAAAAGCTCAGTATTTGTTGAGGCTTAATTACAGTTTCCAGCTTTCCCCATCTGACAAATACAGCCAACACCAACTGGCAGCACAAACGAAATACAATATAACTCTGTGTAAGTCAAACGTGTTGTCAAATGACACGAAGTCTAGTTATTACGTAATACGCGCTATTCCTTGACTAAATCTGAAAATCATAAGTGGCAGAGCTATCGTCAACCAGGCACATGTTCAATCCCGGGTAAAGTTGGTTAACAAAATAAAAACATATATTCAGTTACCCTACCTGGGAAAAACAGCACTTGATGAGGTTAATGCCAAAATCGGATCACAAGACAATAAACGCGATTGCAATTCACGTGGAATCTTACATAAAAACTAATGGAATTTAACCAAGCGCCATGGACGGAAAGTTAAGTAAGTAAGTAAGTATCTTCACGCCCATATCCCCGAAGAGGTAGGGAAAGGTATAACCAAGGCACCCACGACTAGCCGAAGATACTAAGTCCCACAATGTGATAGGTGGCAAGCCTATCGCCAACTGGGCACATTTCCAATCCCGACCAACATTTTTTTTTAATTAGAAAATTGGAAAAATCCAATTTTCATTATGTTGGCCGACCCAGGATTCGAACCCAGGACCCCATGCAGTCAAGTCCAACACCCGGACCGCTAGACCACAGAGGCGAGACGGAAAGTTACAATCCTAATTCTATCATATACGGGCACAAATATTTGCACAAGTTCCAGAACAATCACGTTTCACTTCACATGTTCCAAGCATCCAATCTAGAACAACCAATCTGTGCTTTATCAATTAAATCAATGTTCTGGACGTTACGTGTATTGTTCCTGTTCGTTACGAATAATAATAATTATTTTTTTATGATATTGGAAGGCAAACAAGCAGACGGATTTCCAAATGTTAAGAAATTCACGCCGCTTAAGACAACAAAGGTGGTGATGGTGCGTTGGCAACCTGAGGCCGGGATGTTAGGCCTCGAGCAAAAGTAAGTTTACCGGCTACCTTACCCTCCGAACTGGAACACGTCATGACGTTATGGCGACAGGAATAGGTAAGGCGGTGGTACCAATCCGGGTGAGTCGCTGCGAAACTCTACCACCAGTCAGATGTCACGGTGCTAGTGACGGTAAGCCAATGTTCGCCTTTACGAGTTGCCTGGCAAGATGGTAGATGGTCTATTCTGCAAAGGAGCCCGGACCAACCGTCAACCAACACGAAAAACCAACACCAACACCAATAATGGTAATATATAATACGAGTATGTAAATGGCGTGGAATTCAAAATAAAAAATTATTAGTATCACAAACAGACATTCCAATTTCATTTGCTCGCACGGATAACTCTAGTTCTAGCATAGACCATAGCCAACATTTTTTTTCTGAAATTAACTCCTAAAGGACCATAAGGTTGGATGAAACTTTTTATGAAGATCATGACTATTCCACGCTGACAAAGTCGCGGGTAAACAGTAATTAATATGTTTTTGTTGAAGAAATTGGCTTTGATTTTACTAGGCATAAGTTACGAATTTAAAAATATTTATTGTATTAATATGCATGTAGAAAGAACCGTTATTAAATTAAAAACCGAAATAACCGTTTATTTTAATATTACAAGGGTAGCCGATTGATTTGGCCTGGCCAAAGCACTGTGACACATCTATGTTGTATATAGGTTACTAGCTGACCCGGCAAACGTTGTTTTGCCATAAACATACATACATACATATCTTCACGCCAAGTCCCTTACGGGGTAGGCAGAGAGTATCGAGTGCCAGACCTCACGATTAAATTAAAAATAAACTAATTAAATGACGATTGATCAGTTATCGACCCGGGATAAAAAATGACTATTAAAAAATAGAGGTTGGTGATAAAAGGGTGAAAATTTAGAGTTATATGCACTTCTATATGTTGTATCATAAAAAAATAAAAACAAAGAATTTTTGTCTGAAAATTGCAAAAAAAAATTTAGGGGTGGACGACCCTTAACATTTAGGGGGATGAAAAATAGATGTTAGCCGATTCTCATAGATACCGGATAAGCACAAAAAATTTCATCAAAATCGGTCGAGCCGTTTCGGAGGAGTATGGCAACGAAAACTGTGACACGAGAATTTTGTATATTAGATGGTAATTTCTTCATCAGGAGAGTCGTGTGCTTTTTTTTGACCTTTTACGTAATAAAGACCATCTGATTATATTTACTTATTGTATAATTGTACTCTAGATTCATTGAATTGTTTATGTTCTTGGCTTTCGTGTATACGGAGAAAGGCTCAGTTTTAATTTGCAGGCTGTTGCACGACTGTATACTAAAAGAGGTTAGGATTTATCGTGTAAGAGATAATATATTACACTGGTTATATCTAAAATAAACCGCTATCCCTTTAAAAACCTAAGTCAAATGGTGGCTGTTGTTCGCAATTTTGTATACTTATTGAAGCGAATTTTGATGGTTAATGGGAATTAAAATTTTCTTTCAGAAAAAAGTATTCTTAATGTTGACCCGGAGTAAGTTACTATAACACAACATTCAGTAAGAATCCGTTCAACAGTTTTGCGTGAAAAGTAAACAAATCAACATACAAAATAAATTGAAAGCACTTGTTTTGGGTTTTGTATTCCAAATACAAAACGAAGCAACAACTTTTTTTAAGAATATTTCATGTACGGATTTAATATTTGAAGTATAGATACGAGAATTTATTCCACCACAAATGTCCGTCAAAACATTTAGATGTATTATTAGATTAGATTATATTATTCTAAAGTAATTTTGGCTTTAAATAGCATTATGGTTTAAATCGTGAAATCCTAACCGAAATGAAACGGGGTAATCCAACTTGTTTGTAACAATACAAAACAAGAAGCATGTTCACTGCATATTACAGTATAATCACGTGCAATATGTGGAACAAACAATCCTTGTATTACTAATTAAATTTCGAATCTGGAAAGTGACGTTTCGGAATATTCCCGTTTGTTGGACACGGAAATATCGCAACGAAATGGAATTGAGTTCAATCTTAATGGACGTCATTTGTGAGACCAATGAAGCTTCCAATTTGGAATATCTGGTTTATTCAGAAATATTAGTTTATATGCGCATATGGATGGTTGTAGTTTGACGTTTGACATTCTACGACCAAATCGCCCGGGTATTAGCCGAGGATGGTGTCAAGAGGCTTTGAAACCGGCGTGTTTGTGTGACAGGTATCTTTAATGAGGTGAAAGACGTGCAGTTCGATACTTGGCGTGATGATATGTATGTGCTTTATGCGCACGCATATCATTATGCTTCACATTCAGAAACGTGTGTTCAACACACTACATATCTTCACGCCAAATCTCTTACGATATAGGCAGAGTGTATTGAGTGCAAAACCTCATGATCCTGATAAACCTGTCTAGCTATCTTCACATTCACAACCCTATTCATACAAACACGCCGGTTTCGGAGACTCTTGCTCATAAAACACAAAATATGTTGTGAGCAATAATGAGTTTTTCTATTCAATCCAGATTTGTACAACCGCCCTGTATTTGCTGCCGTAATATCAATATTCGCAATGAAAAGGGCAATGAATGTGGAAGAGGACAGGCAGATCTGCCAGGATCGTGAGACTTGACACTTGATACTCTCATGAAAGAGACTTGGCGTTAAGATATGTGTGTGTGTATGAAACTATATACCTACACGTATTCTTGAATGTTAAAAGTAACACAGGATTTTTAATATTTTATATGCGAGCGAAGCCGGGAGTAAGAGCCAGTCTTATATAAAACAAAATATACATGGCGACATTTTTCTTCGTTTTTTATCACTTGAACACGAAGTACCCAACAAGCAGCCTCAGAAGAGACTTTGATCTTAAACCAATTTCAATATGTGATGAAATCTTAACTGGAATTGGTATTGAGATTTTACGAGTTCGATGAGAGCTTTGTATACGAGACATCTGCTGCAGACGTCTTATGAGATAACTTTGATAGCGATATTCGTGAATGAAGTCTGATGAACTTCAATACATAATTGAAGTCTATACTTCTAATAAACTAGGAATAAGATTTTAACAAACAATTTATTCTTGTTACAAGCTTATATTTGTAAAGGCTATTTCCAACACCGTTTAAAAAGTAATCGCTAAGAAATATCAAATATGTCCAATAGATGTAATTATGTTGGGTATTTTATGTGTTTCAATCGTAACATGTGCTCAAATATAACATAGCTAGTTTGTAGTTTAGTTCTTTAAAAAAGACCTAGACGGTTATTAAATGCTGTAAATATTAGTTTGCATCTGTCTGGAAATTACGAGTAGATTAACGGCCAATGTTAATAATGTATCTCAATCTAATGGATTTCAAGCAATCTAGATAGCTGCGTATCCTGCGGCCTATCCCATACCTAATTGCCATATTAATCCTGTCCACAGATATGTTATTGGCAAGCGATAACATGAAAATGGATCAAAATATCAATCTTGGACAGCAAGTTTTGGATTAGGATTGATTATTAATATTGGCCGTAAGACTAACCTCACGGAGCGGTTTTAACCCGCGCCCGCAGGTTCTATAGAATTAAGATTCACATGCAAAAAGTAAGAGCACATTTCACGACGCGTTTTACACCCGCAGCGCCCGCGGTTGTTTGCGATTCCCGCGGCAGCGGTCGCCCGCCCGCAGAATTATTGAAGTTTGCGAGCGCGAAGATTTCAAACGCGACGGCTGTATGAGCGCACAAATTACCGATCTCTTGAGTTTTGAAACAAAACCGCGACCGCCGCGAGTTTGAGTAAAAACCGCTCCGTGAGTTCTTAGGCTTAACCAAAATGTAACAATAATCGGCATATGGAAGAGGCTTTGTAATGAAGTAGTTTGAAGCAATTAATTTAATAAATAGGTAAATCCTTTGTAGTAATCATTTCCTTTTACGTCGCAGTAAAATTATACCGCAGGCTACGAACAGTACCTGAAACAAAGAACAGTATGTTAGTAATGATGTATTCTTAGTCCTTGGAAATGTGTAATTCCTTTTCATTTACAACCTTTGTCTCGTAAATTGAGTCAACCTTATAATTGCAATAGTTGCAAAAATCGCAAAATTGATCGCCTCTGTGGTCTAGCGGTCCGGGTGTTGGACTTGACTGCATGAGGTCCCGGGTTCGAATCCCGGGTCGGCCATAAAAAAGAAAATTGGATTTTTCCTATTTTCTAATAAAAAAAAAATGTTAGTCGGGATTGGAATATGCCCGGTTGGCGATAGGCTTGCCACCTATCACATTGTGGGACTTAATGTCTTCGGCTAGTCGTGGGTGCCCTGGTTGTGCCTCTGCCTACGTCTTCGGGGATATGGACGTGAAGATACTTTACTTTACTTTTACTAGTTGCAAAAAATTAGTACGCGCTAAAGTTTTTTGTTACTCAGTACAAAATGAGCGGTTTATTGCGTCCAAATGTGCGCTATCCTTAAAACGTATACATTTTTTGGCGGAAAATTGCAAATTTATTTGGATTTATGAATAGGCATGTATATCAGTACCCAGGGAAACCTAGGTTGACATTCCGCAATCAAATCGCTTAGGTAAATAATCATAAGCTTGATTCGTACTCCAAATTTTAAATTATTGACAACCCTTAGTCTGCACTTTTGAATTTCTATGAAAAGTTGAAACAGGAATTCCGTCAAAACAGCTTATAAACTTGTTGAATGTTTGTACACTCCCGAACAAGGCAATTGGCAGACTGGCCGGGCAGCCACTCAAATGGAAAAACCACTAGTAGTTTGTGTTCACTGTGATAAAACTTTCAGTAGACATCAGATACAGAGTAGGATGACGTTTTTTTTTTGTTTCATTCGTAGCTGTTTCCACACACGGTTTGGAATGTTTAAGCGAAATGAAACTGCGCAAAACTAAATCTAATCCAGATATATATGAAAAAGAATCCCTATTACACATGTCACGCTTGAACGGATGAACCAAGTTTGATAATTATTTTTTGTTGGATTTGTTTATTGTCAGAAAAAAGATCATATTAAGGAAAGTACTGCAAAAAAAACACATTTCAATTTTGTCCATAGAAACTGTTAGTATCTGTTATTATCAAGCGATATGAAGTTCGCTGGATTGGCTAGTTTCATCATAAAAGCGGTTTCAGACTAGCATTTTATATGCGCGTATAAGCTCGTTTTTGGAAGCGCAATTGGGCGCGTAAAGGCGCGTTGTTTGTCACACGCTCGACTCGCTCGATGACGCGCTTCTAAGCTCGTATGAGCGCTGTTAATACTGACACGATACCACCGGTTCGAGGGAACACACGCCAAAATATACCCGTTTACGCGAGTCCGGTTTTTAGAAATGCGTAATTAAGAGCGCATGTAAGCGCGTATATTGAAACGACGAAATACTGTCTGAAATAGCACTTAACTTTCCGAAGTGGTATGTAAATAATAAAAAAATGACATAAAGGATGTATACACGAGTTATAAGACGCGAAAATGTTTTTACAAAATTACAAAAGCTTTACACATGCCGACACCTTAACACCCGACTAAAAATGGCGGATGGAAGTGTCAACAGATGTTACTTGCTGCCGCTAAGGATGGAATCATGTGTCATACTTTCTATTTTATGACCTATCAGTTATCATCTTTTAAATTTTAATTATGTTATGAGCTGCTTGGCACAATGGCAGATGATCTATTCCATTTAGCGGACGGACTGATACAGATTGCTATTTGAGTTCTTAATCTACGATAGCTATTTGCCCGCGCCTTCTTCTGCATCTAATTTACGATTTACATGCAAAACCTCATCTCCTGTAAAAGTTCTTTGGGGGATTAGAAATAAAATAGGCGGTGTTTGAGCTTGGATCTATAGCTATATGAATATGAAAATTCATCACGAATAAGACATACAGGAAATAATGTTTTGAATAATAACTAAATAATACAAAACAAATAATTTTATAATATTTTATGGTAACAACGATTTTTAAGAATGATTTATTTGTTCCAAATGCTATTTTTAAAACTAAAGATGAACTTGTAAAATTATTTAGGGACAGATTTGACTGGAGTTATGTCATAATCTTTCTATGAAGCGAGAACAGTTACACAGAGGTCGGAAAAAGTATTTTGGTACAGATACTGCGTAAGCTTTGTGTAAATCTTATACACACTTATATGATGTATAACTATTGACTTTTTAAATGCAAGGGAAAAAAAATTGATAGTAAGGCTGTATAAATATAATCACTCATTCACAGCAAAGGGATCAAAGTGTATTTTCATATCCCCAAACAGGTAGGCAGAGGCACAACCAAGGCACCAAGTCCCACAATGTGATAGCTGGCAAGCCCTTCGCCAATCGGGCACATATCCAATCCCAAGCAACGTTTTTTTTAATTAGATTTTTACTTTTTGTTGCCCGACCCGGGAACCGAACCCGGGACCTCATGCAGTAAAGTCCGACAACTGAACCGCTAGACTACAGAGGCGATAAATTAAGAGGCATCAAAATGATTTGTGAAAAATTGGAATAAAGTTCGGACAATTGAACGAAAAAAGTATATTTTTCTATTCCTACTACGCATAAAACACTTCTAGTATTGAACATCAAGGTATGACTTAAAACTAGATAATCACTGTAATTTAGAATTTATCGATCGTGAAGACTTCTAGAGTGAACACTATGACTGAATGTGGTTGACCCGATGGTAAGGATATACGCATACTGGATTTAAATAAATCAGCAGAAAATTTAGTTTAGTTCAGTAGATTAGTTTTTACCTTACAATAGATTTTATTCACGTTAATTTCAATGATGACATAAAATTTAAATAAATATTCTAAAGAAAAATATAGCAGTCTTGATAAAATAACTAAGCACAATCGACGAATAAAATTCCTAAGTTGTAACACTCTTCGAATCATTTCTATTACTTATAATTTATTACAACCGCTCTTCTCTACTTACTCCATTTCCTGCATCAATTGATATCTTCGAATATCATAGCATGCTTTCAAATAACAAATAAAACAATAGGGTTTATAGAAAATTCGAAATACATAAACGATACGGTATCAAATGTTCTGTGAACAACAACTTAAAATAACTTGACCCATTTTTGCTCAAACCTATTGGCTATTTATGTTAAACCAATTCAATTGTTTACTTTGTCAGTCTGTTTACAGATCACATTTATATACAATAATAGAGATCTACTCTCATATAATGTGGTTATAGAAATTTAAAATAAACGAATATTTTACGATGTTCTTTTAAAATTTTAGAAATGATGGCATTATAATATATAAATCATCTAGATAGCTGATGATAGCACGTATGTATAACTAAAACCCTACTTTATTATTTTTAGATCTGGGTGGTTATTAAATTTGTTCTGGTATTTGTTTATGTTTTCCCTGTGTTGGTCCGGGCTCCTTTGTAGAATAGACCATTTGCCTTCCTTGCCAGGCAGCTCGTAAAAGGCGAGCATAGGCTCACCGTCACTAACACCGTGACGTCTGACTAG
>NJDC01000523.1:27954-42148 GCA_002245475.1 Calephelis virginiensis | reverse complement strand
GTATATCAGTTCGCGTCCACCTCATTTAAACTTTAAAAAATACAATAATCAATCAAAATCATCATTATTTTTATTCTTTTAATTATTTTCAAGGTCTAGGAACTAATACAATCTTTGATTAAAATGAAAACATTTAAAACTTCTGTATGAAACGCGTGCCGGTTCTTTATTTTTTTAATAAAATTATAGCTATTTACACAACTTTTTCGCATACCTCGGATTCATTATTTTTTTTAAACAGGAAAAATTATGCCAACAGTTCTTTTGCCTGTGTATGTGTTTATGTTATAGGAAGGCAAACAAGCAGATGAATTTTCTGATGGTAAGAAATTCACGCCGTCTAGAGACACCAAAGATGGTAATGGTGCGGTAAACTCTATTAGGTCTATCTCTAACTATAGGCAGATTATTGAAATCGGTCACAATACAATCAAGACATGTTTTGTAGTAGATATTTGTTAAGACTTATACATGAATGTAGAGGACTTAAGCAAGACAGAATTGCAAGGATCGCGACATTTAGCACTGGATACTCTCTGCCTTCCACGTAAGGGAATTGGTAACATTTAGATATCTTTATAATTACGTAATTAAGAAAAATATCTAAACAACAAAACTATATTAGGTCTATCTCTAAGTGTAGATAGATTACCGAAATCGGTCGCAAGATAATCCAGGCATATATGTCGTAGACATTAATTAAGACTTATAGTTAATGTAGAAGACTTAATACGCTTAGCTACTCGTTATCGCAATCCTATTTAATATCCTATTAACAAATCAATGCTTGCTTTCGGATATAATAAAGTCTATTGACTCTATATACCCTATAATTGAAGAGTTAGGGTTGTCAAGTATTGAAAATTATTCATTTGCAAAACTTGTATTTTGATGTTTATTTGATTTATGCTACTAAATCTATAAACGTACCAACATGTCTTAGAGTTTATTTTTTATTGATATCAATGTCTTACTTTTTGTATGTTTTATTTACTAACTTACTATATCTACATATACGTTATGTACACATTCACATAGTTCTTTCGATAATAAAGGCTGTCAAGAGTCTCCTAAACCGGCCTGTTTATTTTAATAAAGATTGATTGGTGAGAAGAAACCTAAACAGGCCTGCCAATACCGTGACATTTAGCAGTTGGCAATACTCTCTAGGGGCTTGGCATGGACACGTAGACTTATGTATGTAAGATAAATGAATTGTTTCATTGCTATGACAGTCAGTACTGAAAGCGTTATGCAGGGTCTGCACTACGAGGTTCTGCGCTACCTTACCCTAAACTTCCGACGGTAGGGTAGCCGGTAAATTTACTTTTGCTCGAGGTCTAACATCCTGGCTTAAGGTTGGCAACGCACCATTACCACTTTTGGTGTGAATATTTACATCTCATCCCTATGACAGCGACGCACATGTAACATCTATTATGTCTATAGGCCACGATTACCTTTTTACCATCAAAAGAGTATAACAAGCATACGTGTTTGCTATCTTGTCACATAAAAAAAGTTACAAAAAAAAAGATGATGTCTTCTTAAGATTCACTTCAAAAACATTTCCTTCAGTAAAGGACAAAAAATAACATCAACGTTGAAAATAATAGTCATTTGACGCAAGCGCCATTTTGTAATATCAAGGTATTTTATAAATCAGGTAAATATCATTTTCTTTAACGACGGGTTTCATAGCCGCAGAAAAAATTAAAAATGTAAAAGATTGTTCGCGTTGAAAAATTTAATTTCGAATGCGGTTGTATAAAACGACCTGTTTTACTTCGAACAGGGTTACATTTAACTTCACTGTAAATTCAAATACCCTTTTCTAAAACTTTTCCCTAACTTCCAGTAAAAGGACAGAATACTCTAAAAATTTGAGGATTTTTAATGGATCTACAAATAAAGATCCTACTAATATTATAAAAGCGAAAGTATGTATGTTTGTTCATTTGGTACTCCTTGACGGAAAACACTGATAAATCAATTATCATGAAATTTAGCACACACATAGAGAGTAACTTGGATCAACACATAGGATAGGGTTTTTATCTCGAAATTATCGAAAAAATGTTCCTATGTATGTGCGTCTTTGTCTCGTGCCCGTGATTTTAGGCCTATTGTAACTTTATGTGTAAATTACTGTTAACGTGAAAAATTTTACCTTTCGTGTTAAGTTTATTCTGTGTTATAGACGTTTGTGTAGCATGGACATTATTTATGTTACATTAACTTACCTTACCTACAAAATATATATATTTTTAATTTGAGTTTATGTCAATATACGTGCATATCTTTACGTCAAGTCCCTTTTAGAGTAGGCAGAGAATATCGATTGTGAAGTGTAACGGTACTTGCAGGCCTGCGTAACTATTAACGTATTACTTTTTAATGTATATACTTTAAAAGAAGTATATTTATTTCATATATAAACCGAGCTGCATCTTTTTACTCTCTGTGCGATATTAATTATACTCTATAATGTTTCCCCGTGTTGGTCCGAGCTCCTTTGTAGAATAGACCATCTGCCTTCCTGCCAGGCAGCTCGTTAGAGGCGAGCATAGGCTTACAATCACTAACACCGTGACATCTGACTAGGTGGTAGAGTTTCGCAGCGATTCACCCGGATTGGTACCACCGCCTTACCTATTCCTGCCGCCATAACGTCATGACGTGTTCCAGTTTGGAGGGTAAGGTAGCCGGTAAACTTACTTTTGCTCGAGGCCTAACATCCCGGCTTCAGGTTTGCAACGCACTATTACCACCTTTGGTGTTTCTAGGCGGCGTGAATTTCTTACCATCAGGAAATGCGTCTGCTTGTTTGCCTACAAATAATATAAAAGCAAAGAATCCATATGATATCGTCCTTTCTTAACTTTTTAACAAAATTTGCATTAGCGGCCCTTTTTTCAGGGATTCGTATTTAACCCTCAACGAAAAGCCTCATAGATTGGATGTGTCCATCTGGCCATTTAGTTTCGCGTCACAACCTCTTTGTCTCCAAACTACTGAGATTAAATAGTTGAAACTTAGTATATGGATGTATTTTGTGAACCACTTAATGATTTCATACAAAAATGAAAAATGGAGGTGGGAACAGTTCGGACCATTGCCAACTTTAGTGTTTTATTAGACACATTTTTTTAAATAACACTTATACGCTATTGACTGTGGAAAATTACAAAATACGTTGTTTAAAAAGTGTGTATGCAAGAGGATTTCACAAAGTGCGGGCGATTAAAAGTATAAATTGTATATTTTAATGTACTTACTATTGTAACATTGAATATTATTTCTACACTTTTGTAATTTTGTAATAATTCACTTGTTTAAAATAAAGAATTAATTAAATGTGTGTCATTTTTAATTTCCTAAAAAAAGTTTGTGACAACCCTAGAACATTTCAGGTCCATCTTGTAGTGTAATATTTCTGTATTTTCTCGTTACGCTAAAGGGAATTCTGTGTAGTGTTCGAGAATACACGTGGCTTTGACACTTGAACCGCATTTAACCGTAATTATCTCGGTGGTTCTCGTATTACATAGAGTTGCATTTTCCTTTTTAACTGACTCTAAAAGTTTTTTTAATGATAATGGAAGGCTAATAAGAAGACGGATTTCCTGATGGTAAGAAATTCACGCCCGCCTAGCGACACCAAAATGGTGCGTTTCCAACGTGAAGGTGAGATGTTAGACCTCGAGCAAAAGCAAGTTAAGCGGCTATCTTATCCTGCGAACCGGAACGCGGCAACGGCAAGCATTGACGTTATTGCGACAAGAATAGGTAAGGCGGTGGTAACAATCCGGGCGAGTCGCTGCGAAACTTTACCACCTAGTCAGATGTCACTATGTTAGTGACGGTAAACCCATGCTCGCCTTTTACGAGCTGCCTAGCAGGAAGGAACTAGAAACCTAATCAATAATAATCTGTGTTTTTCTAAGAATATTTGAAATGCTGTCATACCAAAAAATGGCTCCAATGTCATTACTACGGCATGCATCGAGAAACACAATATTTTTGCATTTTTGTGCAACGGCCATTTAAATTTGTGCATTTCCGAGTCTGTGTGCTTATTCAATTGTCTTGGTATTTAAGTATTTCAATGAATTAAAATCGATGACTAACACCCATAACACAAGAACATAACTTGCTAACTTTTGAGTTAGATTCCATTTTTGTAATTTGTCCAGAGTTAGAGATGTACGAGTAAACCAGGTGCTGCTTCAACTAAAATATGACACTATTATTATTATGGCAAGAATATAGTGGTAGGCCCTGACAACTGCACAGTACTCTACCAGTAAGATATGTTGGCCACAAAAACAAATTTCCATACATAAATAAAACTTGTCGTAATTCGCGTTGGTCCATAAATACTTGGAAATAAGTTTACACTAAAATTCTCTAACCACAATTTAGTTTTGTAGTTTGAATAAAATTAAACTCGAAACTTTATGAAAAAGTTATCATCCTTGTATGAATATGATGGTCAAAAAATGTACATAATTGTATTATTTTACGTGAGAGGTCAACTACATATTGGACTCGGACCAACTGTCAAATGAAATATTTATGTATTTTCAAAGCACAGAATTGTATACTCAATACTGAATTAAATAGACTATCTATCTCTCTGCTGTTCAATTTGTAAATGGCTAGCAATGATTAAAATATAGGATATCATTGACAAAACTACTGGTGGCAGAGTGCTGCTCTATTTATCAACTTAGCTGTTCCTGCCGCTCTAATGACTCTGCCTTGCTCCGGTCTGGAGGGAAGGGTAGTCTTTAGACTTGCACAATAGGCTTAATATTTACACAATAGGCCACAGGACAGAACACGCACCGGTAACATCAATGGTGTCCATAGACCACGGTCGTCTCCTACCATCAGGAAAGTCATTTAGCTGTTCGCTATCTCTTCATATAAAAATAAGTTATTATTACTAATACGTCTGGTTACTAAAGATCCGAAATCAGTAAGTAAATTATGTAAATTTATTGCTACTAGAGGTCGCCCATTGGTCGGAATTCGACCGTTAAAAATTTTAATATCTTGTTGATAAAAACGCCATCTTCATTTCTCAAGACTAACTACTTTTTTTCCAAACTTTTTAGTGCGCCATTTGTGATCTTTTATCGTTATTATCAATATATTTGTTTGTGTGTGTCAAGTGCATGGTAGTGTGGGTAATGTTTTATTGATTGATTTAATGTACTTTATAAACATTATTATTGAAAAATATTAGCGTTCGGCATTTCTCCTAAACATAAACTATAAATGTACCAAATTTTATGCATCCGCGCAATTTTCGTAAAAAATTGTCCACAGTTTTGGCATCACGTATATATATAATATTATAGTTAATTTTTATTAAATACTAAAAAAGATATTTCATAAGATTATGAGATATTACGATTTTATACAAACAGCATAACTTTTTCATAATAAAGTTTGGTAGTTCAGTTTATTGCATCTGTAAAACTAAATTGCAGTTTGTAGAAATTTAAGTGCAAAATTATTTTAAAGTTACAATGGAGCAATGCCACTTGCGAGAATTAATTTTAATTATTTTGTCGGTGATTAAATTAGATGTTGAATTTAGTTTAATTCATTGAGTTCGTTTGAGATACACTAAAATTTAGATTCAATAGACTAAATTCATCTTATTAAAAATACGATACAGTGGAGTTTAGAAGGAGCACTAGTTAAAAAAAATTGTTTAAATAAAATAGCACTTGCTGGCTAAGCGATCTCCATTCCAATCTCCTTTCCGTTTTCTTTTTCGAAATTAAACGATACCTTTTACAAGTTTTTTTAAACATCACTTTCCTCTTTGGGGACTGTAGGCTGTAGTATGCGTTGCTCTTTACAAAATGTATAAAAGCGATTAGGCGGATTATGTGGTCTGTGATGCGCCCGATGTGACTTGTCCAAGTGTGCGCTATCTTTAAGGGGTCATGTATGCTAAAATACGTCAGCAATATACTGTTTTTTCATACAAAGCAATTATGGATCTTGGCGACAAAAATACACAAGATTAACATTAATATGCTTTAATTTTCCAAAACACGATTGATTTCACTTTGCTCGATAGAAAAAAATTAAAAAGTTAACCCTTTTTTGAAAGCAAAACCCAACTGTCTACTTCAATTATGAAAATATCGACACCAGATTTAACATAAACATAGATAAGTATTCTACCTAAAAGATAACTGTTTCAGTTTTTATATTTTTTTTCTAATTACTTTTATTGTGTCAAAAATAGTGATTTGGCGCTTAAGACATTTACTTTTGAGCGCAATATTTCATAGTAATCATGGGACGGGGGAGTGCGCTGATTGGCTCTTCTGGCTGACTAAGTATGGGGCCTTAAGACGTCAGGCTCAGAATCTGTTGTAAAAAAACAATAAGGTATCTTTACGCCCATGCCCCCGAAGAGGTAGGCAGAGGCACAACCACAGCACCCACGACTAGCTGAAGACAATAAGTCCCAGAATGTGATAGGTGGCAAGCCAATTGGGCACATATCCAATCCCGGGAAACATTTTTTATATTAGAAAATTGGAAATACCAATTTTTTTAGTAAAATCGGACCCGGGACCTTATACAGTCAAGTCCAACATAACCATGGAGGCGACCAATGCGTTAAGCATGCAAGAAAAATTTAAACTTAAAACATCACTTTAAGGATCACCTAGTGGTGAGCGTCGGTCAAATTATAATTAGCAAATGTAAAATCTTTTTATATTAAATTTAATAAATAAAAATTTAATCATCGCATCACCTGAACGGCATTTTCGTTAATTTTTTTGTGTTACATATTGTTAGAAGAAAGTTCTTATGAAAAGAAAAACTCGGAAAAATGCATCAAAAATGGGGAAAAACAATACTTAAAACCATACAGCTATAGGTATAGAGACGGTAGTAATTTACAGTTGATAGATTTAAATTGATTTACATTTTAATGTTTTTATTTTTTATTTAAAATTTAATTGTAATAAATATAAAAGAAAATTAATTTTGAATAACCAAATATGTGTATTAATTATTTTTTTATCAATATTAAAAGAGTTTCATAACGCAATGTCATAGAATATAATATTGGAATGCTTAAATAATGTTTTAACAACTTTTTAAAACACATATTCCACAAATAAATATTTTTCATTTACAAACTGTTAGTAGCTCTTAATGTAAAGCGATACAAAATCGCCGGGTCGACTAGTTTTAAAATAAGAACAACTTGATGCTTTTACATTTGCAAACATGTCCACCATTCCAACTGTTCCTATATTTTAAAATGCCTTAAAATAAAACCCTTTGTGAAGTAAGCTGTCGTTTGATTGTTCTGTTTGTATTTCTTTTGGTTATTTTACGTTTTTCAATACAGTCTTTTGATAGATACGTGCAATTTGCTCTTTTTATTTTTATTTACATGCCAACTTCGCAATTGTGTTTGACGAGCTGCCCGACCCAGCTTTGTACGGATGAACAAATTTCTATGATCTATGAGTTACGAAATTGAAGTCGGTTTCTAACCGAATTCAAAAAAGGAGGAGGTTTTAATTCAACTGCATGTTTTTCTTTGGATATTTATTGCGCGATTACGCAGCCAGTAGCCCACTGATTTCGATGGTTCTTTTTTAGAAAGATAGGTCATGATTTCGAAGTGGCTACATATTAATTTTAGGTGGGATCATTTCCATATCATTTGCTATCTTCCAAAAAAATAATGATCGAATTGCGACGTAATGAAAGTATAGTTGGAGTCGGTTTCAATGTGCGTAAAGGGACGTTAAGATTTACTATGTTCTTAATGTCTGTTAATCGTTTTGTGTGTAAAAAAAACATTTTTTTATCTAAAAGAGCTTACTTCCGCGATGATTCCATTGCCACCAAATCTGTATCTGATGAAGTAATGCCAGGGCAATCGAAGAAAATTCGCAAGCAGCTTCGGCGGTCTTTAAAACTTATAATTAACATTTACACTATCTAGTTTGCATACTTAGCATGTTTATTTTACTTATTGGCTATTGTAGTAGCAGCTTCGTCGGTCTTTAAAAATTATAATTATCATTTACACTATCTAGTTTGCGTACTTAGCATTTTTTTACTTTTTGGCTATTGTAGCAGCAGCTTCGTCGGTCTTTAAAACTTATAATTATCATTTACACTATCTAGTTTGCGTACTAAGCAATTTTTTTACTTATTGGCTATTGTAGAAGCAGCTTGGCCGGTCTTTAAAATTTATAACTATCATTTACACTATCTAGTTTGCGTACTTAGCATTTTTTTCACTTATCGGCTATTGTAGCAGCAGCTTCGTCGGTCTTTAAAACTTATAATAAGCTTTCTTGCGATAATTCAGTTCCTGATAAAAGTAGCTATTCTTTCCAGTTCATGGTCGCGTGCCAAGTTTTATTACGATCGGTACAAGTATTGAAGCGTGATTGAGTAACTAACGGACATCCAATTATATCATGTCTAAACATCCATTAGTAACAACTAAACATTCAAACAATCTTTGCATTAGTGACCCCATTTTACATATATCAACTTATTTTATAATATTGGTAGGCAAACAAGCAAAAGGATTTCCTGATGGTAAGAAATTCACGCCGCCTAGAGACACCAAGGTGGAAATGGTGCGTTGCTAGCCTGAGGCCGGGATCTTAGGCCTAGAGCAAATTTTACTGGCTACCTTATCCTCCGAATTGGAACACGTCAACGGCTAGCATGGACGTTATGGCGGCAGGAATAAGTAAGGCGGTGGTACCAATCCGGACGGGTCGCTGCGAAACTCTACCACCTAATAAGATGTCACGGTGTTTAGTGACGGTAAGCCTATGCTTACCTTTTACGAGCTACCTGGCAGAAAGGCGGATGGTCTATTCTGCAAAGGAGCCCGGACCAACACGGGGAAACGTAACGTACGAATAATCCTGCAGAATATACGTATTTTTTTACATTAGAGAGAAGCTCTTTATATACTTTTAAATCTATTACGAATTGCATTTACATTACATATTGTGTTAGAAAGATTATGGAACCTAATACCAATCAGTTTATTCAAAATTAATGAAGTTTTTTGGAGATTAGCCAAATAAACAAACATCTGTCACTTGTTGAGTGGCTCTTAAACAACGATTTTCATTATGTTTAATCTTCTATACTATAAAAATGAATTGCTAAATGTGTTGGTAAGCGCATAGCTTCCAAACGATTGGACCGATTTGGATAATTCTTTTTTTGTTGTGTCAGTTATTGTTAGGAGAAGATTTTATAAAGAGAAAAAGCAGGAAAATTGCAAAAAAAACTGGAGAAACAATCCTTTATATTTTTCCGTACCAACTAAACGGATAGAACGAAGTTTGCCGAGACAGCTAGTTACAAATAAATATAATTATAATAAAGTTGGAGTGTCTGTTTGTAATATTAAAATAAACATTTTTATTACATAATTACCTCGCCTCTGTGGTCTAGCAGTCGAAGTGTTGGACTTGACTTCATGAAGTCCTGGGTTCAAATCCCGGGTCAGGCAACAAAAAGAAAATGTAATAATTCCAATTTTCTAATAAAAAAAAAACATGTTGCTCGGGGTTGGATAGGCTTACCGTCACTAACACCATGACATCCTACTAGGTGGTAGAGTTTCGCAGCGACCATAACGTCAAATGCTTGCTTTTGACGTAAGGTAGCCGGTAAACTTACTTTTGCTCGAGGCCTAACATCCCGGCCTCGGGTTGGCAACGCACCATTATCACCTTCGGTGACATTAAGCGGCGTGAATTCTTGCCATCAAGAAATCCGTGTGTTTGTTTTCCTTCCATTGTCATAAAAAAAATGTCAATCGATTTTTCCGTAATTTCTAAACTGATTTTCAATTTCTTTATTAAAAGAACCGTCTTAAGTGGTCCCAATGCCACCAAATCTGCAACTGCTGATAATGATAAAAACAAAACGAAAATCATCGATACGATTCCAATTCCCAATTCACTTGATATCGAGATTCAAGAGTAACCCTACTAGTCGACCAGTTATTACAAAAATGTCGATTGCAGCAAAACAAAATGTCATGTTCCTGTATGGTGAACAATAAAATACATATTGCATATAGAGATTAAAACAGAGTTGGTTTTGTCATACAATCCCAATCCGAACGTCGAATTGTTCGAATGTAGCAACGAATGAACTGTAATTTAGTTTTTTACTTTAAAAAGTTAATCTGTACATCTGTGCAGACGAAATTGAAGTATCAGTTTTTAATAAAAAAAAACGTAAAGAAAAAAACATTAAATAATGAAGCTATGTTTATCTAAGTTAAACTTAAGATAGAGATTGGGATTGAAAATGTTAGTGTTAAAATGAGAAAGTAAATATAAGTTCGGTCATGTAGAAATAATGACAGTTGAAAGATTGAAAAAACAGATATGACGGCAAAAATTAAAAAGTATAACCGCTGTGCCGGTCGGAGTGGGGGGTGTTAGGTTATTTTCGTTATGGAATTTCTGGAATCAGTTTCCACTCATAGAAACTATACAATAGCTTAAAAACAATAGACGTAAAACATTGAAGACATAAATGATTTGTCCGTACATGTCAAATTGTGACGTTTTTAATGAACGTTCTCCAAGTATTAAAATAAAGAAAAAATGAGAAGAAATGTCGTGTATAGACTAATCTGAGAGCACTAAAAGTGTTGTGTCTCTTTCTATTGCTTTTGTTGAAAAAACACAGCGATAACTTTAAATTTGTTATACCTATATATTTGCTATAAATAACTAAGGTAAAAATTAAATGTCCTTAAAATTTGTAAAAATTTATCCCAAATAAAGCCAAGTGCTAAAAAAGAACTATTTAGAAAACAAAGTTGCGGACAGTAGTTAGTTTACTCTAAAACTATATTAATGTTAGAGATATCAAAGCATTGTTTCTAAGGTCAAAGCTTTTAGCTTTGATATGCCTCAGGAAAGTTTCATTTGAACTTGCCGACTAAATACGAATGAGTATTATATTGAAGTTCAGTCTCATCTATTACATTTTGTTTGAAAGTTAATTAATTAACGAGTATTAGCTGGCTTACAAATCTTTTTGGCCTAACTACTAATAAGAGTGTTATAGTACTGACTCTTTTTTGATTAGAAATTTTTTTGTTGCTGGGGAGTTTATTTTGCCGTTTCTTCAATTTCGATTCGATTCGTTTCTTCGATTATATAAATTTAACAAAGGCATTTTACTGTTATAGGATTAAATACAAGTTTATATATATTTGTTATGTAATCAAGTGTTTGTATTTATGTATGCACGTTTAATGGGTTCTTTATTCTTTATGGTTTTTCTCCTGGGTTTAATGTATATAACATATATCTGTAAAATCTGTATAGTTATCAATTTTTTTCTTACTTAATTTATTGTGCACTGTAAGTCCACCATTTAACTTATTTTGTTATCTCCTTTTTGGGTGAGCTGGAAGAAATATCTTTATCTGAGATAAGCTGACATTTTGTACAAGTCTTTTAGTTTAGAAGCTTATGTAAGTTTTTTTTGTGTACAATAAAAATTATTAAATAAATAAATGAAATAAAATAAATTTAATCCAATATATAATAGTAGGTGCTTCACTGTAACGTTGTTTAAAAATAAATAAAGTTATTGTAAACATTTGAAACGTTATCAAAATTTGACAAGAAGCCTTTTAAATCTTCCTCCTTTTAAAGTTGATTAAAGTTCGAAAAAAGTAAAGATAAAGTTTGGTGAAAACGCAAAAATTGGAAATATACTAGGCAACCTTAGAACCTCGAACCGCTTGATATTAATAGCTACTGACAGTCTGTATAGGATAGTTAAAATGATGATTTTCCTATATTCCTTGAAATTTTCCCAGTTTTTCTTCTTATGAACCATCTTCTAACTATAACTAAAGACTTACTAATCTCTGCTATAACTAACACAACAAAAAAGTGAATAAAATTAGTCCATCCTTTCACGTATGTTGCTATTACCATGGGAAATAGGGATTCATTTTATTTATACTTATAGATATGAATAATTTGGATGACTCATAGTGGTTCCACAAGGATTGAACAATGTTGTAAATACTGGTTTGCATTCATGGGGAATATAGATTTAATCCAAATTTTGATGTGTTTCAAATAAACTTTCCATCAAGGTCACCTTTGTGTAAGGCGTGATTAGGGCGTGATCACAACCGTCTGGATGATGCTTTATCAACCTGATGTTTAAAAAATATTTATCAGTTTTTTTTATTTATTACATATTTAAGTAAAGGTGAGGTGATAGTGTACAGTAGATAGGAATAAACTTAAAGAATAAATACAAATAAGTAATTTGTTTACATATTTATATGCTATATGATACAATTTTTTTTAAATATGAAGAAATATTCAATATTAATAATCGCCTCTGTGGTCTAGCGGTCCAGGTGTTGGACTTGACTGCATGAGGTCCCGGATTCGATTCTTGGGTCAGGCAACAAAAAAGAAATTTGGTTTTCCCATTTTCTAAAAAAAATGTTGCCAGGGATTGTATATGTGCCCGGTTGGCGATAAGCTTGCCACCTATCACATTTTTTGAATTAATGTCTTCGGCTAGTCGTGACTCGTGGGCACCCTGGTTGTCTCCTCCTCCTCCACCTCTGCCTACTTCTTCGGGGATATGGATGTTAAGATGCTTTTAAAAAAATATATGCATACCTAAATGTGGTAGAATATTCTGGTATGTCAAAATATCTTTGTACTCGTAACAGCTTCTTGTAAAACTTTTTCCGCAGATAAATATTCAATTCATTTAAAAAAACGTATTTTATTTTATTTTTTAAATCTCAGGAAACATACAGTACAGCTGTAATTGTTGTATTTTATATGTTAATCATAATTGAGTTTAATAACAACCTGATTTTAAATTGGAACAAATTAAATAAACTTCCGACAAAACCTATATGTAACGTAGCCAAGAATCATCTCGATTACGACAGCTTTCAAACAAAAATTTCCGCATCGAAATCTGTTAAACCATTCAAAAGTTAGTGCCACAGACATATGTACATACGTTTTCCATCAGAGGTTAACAAAACCCCTAATTTTGCCTCGAGGGTTTTAACAACGCATCACAATTGTTTATGAGCTACGATGCCACAGACAAACACACAAACACATGCAAAAAAGGCGAATTTACAACACCTCAACCCCCATTTTGCGCCAAGGGTTAAAAATGGACCCACCCGGACCCATATAAGTCTGACAAGGATTAAATGCAATATTTCGAGCTATTTAATTATATCATCGAAATAACACAAAACATCAACACAAAAGTTGTACACTGGTTCAATGTAAATAATCTTATTTTGAATGAAAAAAAATAATTTTATTAAATTTTCAATACCAAATGTGAGGCAAGTAGATACCGATGTACAACTTAATGTGAACAAGTTGGACCTCATAGATTCTACTACGTTTTTAGGAATAACAATTGATTAGAAATTGCAATGGGGCCCACACATTGATAAACTTGCAATTAGATTAAGCTCAGCAGCGTATGCTGTTAAGAAAATGAGACAATTAACTGATGTTGAAACCGCTAGGGTGGTTTATTTTAGTTATTTTCACAGCATCATGTCGTATGGAATTCTTCTCTGGGGGAGTTCTGCCGAAGTCAATACTATAATTATTTTACAAAAGAGAGCCATAAAGGCAATTTATAACCTAGGCCCAAGAGTTTCCTTGAGAGAAAAATTCAAAGAAATCAAAATTCTAACTTTAGCATCCCAGTATATCTTTGAAAATTTAATGTATGTTCACAGAAATTCAAGTTCATTTAAAAAAAATTGTGATATACACTGTGTCCAATACAAGGAATAAAAATAATCTTGCTGTGCATGTGTCTCGTCTCCACAGAATAAGCCAATGGGCCGATGGGCCTTCATGGGCCAATGTATACAGTTCTACAATAAACTTTCTAAATTATATGAAAGAACTTCCAATTAATAAATTTAAGAAATGTGTTAAATGTAAATTAAATCAAAAGGGTTATTATAACATTGCTGAATATTTAGCAGATAAGACTGCTTGGGATTGATTGCTCCTTATGCCAATATCTTATAATGTATCATTACATAAATTATTGTAAATATATTGTAAACTAAGAAAAAAAGACAAGCCCGCTGAGT
>NJDC01000522.1:358978-380192 GCA_002245475.1 Calephelis virginiensis | reverse complement strand
GTATTTTTTTCAATTTATACATATTTACTTTAGGTGAAAAAAAGGAAAAGGGAAAAAAAGTAATACGAGTAGTTATATGTTTATTTTTTATAAATAAGTACCTACTAATATGAGTAAAATTAAAAAAAACTCAAACAATTACTTATCATACAAGCATAATTAAATACATAAAATTATAAAATCCTATAGTACCTATCTATACCTCACACCAAACTAATTGATCTCATATTAGACAAATCTTATAATATTATTGGTTTTATATAACTAGGTTTTAGTTACTTATAATGTTATATCTAATTGTTATTATCCTCGCTATTCCTAATTAAAATTACTTCTGGTGTAAATGTAGGATCACCTTCAGGTACCACCTTCAAAAGACTTAGTGCCCCTTCATCAAGATCATTCACCTTTGTCACATAAGGCTTTCTTAAGCTTGAAATGTATGGATCTGAAGTATATAGAAGCGTTTTAAATACGTCTTCATTTGTAGCTATACGGGAACATTTTCTGTCATGGTGCAGGCGCATATTTCTGTAATGTTTATTACGCGACTCTTGTGCATCTTACGACAGTTGCCCAATAGGAAGAACAGAAAAATGACATAGTCGAGAAATTTTTTTTCTTTTCGCTCTCAGAGTTTCTTAGCTCTTCAACAAGATGAGCCTCTGCATACTCACCTAAGGCCCTTAGTCCTTGTAAAAAAGAGTGTTTTTCCTTTTCTTTGTTGATTCTGAGCAGTCTCCATAAGCAATGCACGGTCTTCCTCGTTCACCAGAAATTGATGGCAGTAAATGTGCTTCAGACTCCGGAAAGTGTACTGAATATCCCGACTCTAGCCAGCTTGTATTATTCCGATTAAATTTGTCCTTTTTCCGTGGTGCTTGAGCCCAGCGCTTATTGAAAGAAGGCAGAATATGTCTTTGAATGTCACCAATTACAAAACACAAGTTGTTTTCAGAAACATCTAATGTTTGCTGTAGAACTATTTACAACGATTCCAAGGTTCTGCCACGCTCGATATAGGGAATAAAGAAATCGCCCTTAGTACAGTTTAAAGTTGACATTTTAATGGAAATAACCAGTTTAAATAAGTGTCACTTAATATGAAATGCACGCTGAAGTGTGTCTCCTAAGTTTGGCGGGCGCGTTTACGACCGGTGGCCAAAAAAATATGGCGATGTTTGCATCGTCTTTTGTATGTGAACAGACTTTTACGCCCATAAAATTGCGGAAAAACTCAATCAGAAACCGATAGACTGACGAACATCTTTTCGCACTGCTGAAAGTTGTTTCATGACAGCTGGAATTTGCTTTCCCTTATATACTGGTTTTTTAGATATGAAATACGTACTTATATCAATGTTATGCATATTTACTCACGCAGGACGAGTGCAAATAGATGGTAAGCTATTGCTATCAAAATATTGTGGTTAACATTGTTTTTGTAAACTATGTCAGCAGTAACCGAAAAAGATACCGAATTATCTACTCCGACATCTATCACATTTTTTCCCATAACTTCCAGGGTCGCAAACTTCCGCAGATGATTTCTTAATTTTTTTATTTATTAATAGTTAGGCTAACAAATAACACATAAAGTTGCGCGTGGGGAGAAGTGGGTAAATGTGAAAATCTTCGACGAAAAAAAAAAGAAGTGAAAAATAGGGTATGTCAATTTTTAAGTACTTACTCAAAAATAAAAAGCATATTAAAAATGGCCTCTGTGGTCTAGCGGTCCGGGTTTTGGACTTGACTGCATGAGGTCCTGGGTTCGAATACCGGGTCGGCCAACATAAAGAAAATTGCATTTTTCCAATTTTGTAATTAAAAAAAAAATGTTGGTCGGGATTGGAAATGTGCCCGGTTGGCGATAGGCTTGCCACCTATCACATTGTGGGACTTAGTGTCTTCGGCTAGTCGTGGGTGCCTTGGTTGTACTTCTGCCTACATCTTCGGGGATATGGGCGTGAAGATACTTTACTTTATATTAAAAAAAGTTAATAGTTCATTAAGAACATAAAATATTATTTTTAAAAATGTATAAAACCGCATGCATGTGCTAAATACTTTTTTCACAATATTTATTTGAATTATGTGAATGCAAACATTTGAATGAGCCATCCGCTACTTCAACTTACTTCAACCCAAGAAAAAATAAAAATTATGCAGTTTTAGTAAAAAAAATGTCTGATTAGGATTATTTGGTTATATTATTTGGTATCGAATGCAATAACTATTTCATTCAAATTGTGATATTTTTTAAAACCATTTATGATATGCTCTAGTTCTACTATTTTCCACAGTGCGACGTGAAGCTTATCGTATGGTTTTTAGTCGGTCTGAGTCCGACATTACCTGCTGCTCTCCGCCGAGAGTGGCTGGTATAAATTTTCAATACGAAAAGAAGTCGCTAGTATGATGTTACTTTATGCTAAGACATTTAGTTTTCATTTTTATTATTTGATTTTGTTTGTAGTTCTTTCTATAACATCATGAAAAACATGTCCTAATTTTAAGCTGTCTTATTAATATTTGAATGTTGGCTGTGTTTGAAATTTAACCTTTGTTCAAAATTGGTCAAGTAAGAGCGTATATACCTGACGACAGAAATCCCCTCGTGCAATAGTTTGCAGTGTCGTACATGTGTGATGTGTTTGTGTCAGGTGCGGCGGAGGCAGCGCTGGCGACGTTGGACTCGCGGCTGGTGCGGCTGCTGGCGTGGCAGCGGCTGCGGCAAGTGGCGAGCGGGGAGCGCGCTGCGGGCCAGTGGGCGGGCGCGCCGCCGCCCCGGGCGCTGGCGGCTGCCGCCCGCGCCACTGCCGCCGCCGAGCGCATGCGCCGTGGCCTGGCCCCACCACTCCCTTCTGATCTGCTGCCGCGTGCGGACCGCGATCGTATCGCTGCCCTCGTGTGGGGTGCTCCCCCGCCCCCGGCGCCGCACTCTCCGCCCCCGCCCGCACTCGCCGTCGATCTCGACACGCAACTCGTCCGCGCCGTACTCTGTGAACTGACACCTCCTGTTGGGTATGCTCTTTCCTCAATTTTAAAATAAATTTGGAATTAAAAAAAAACTTATTGAAATAATTTGACTCTATATACTAAAATACTTTTTTGCTTATATTATGATTTGATCACGAAACTATTATATTTAAGACTTTAAATTCCTTCAACATGTCCGCAGGAGCTAATGCAGAATAATTTTATGCCTACATTTGTTAGTAACATATTACAACAATTATTGTATATCTTGGTTGTGCTTTTAGCATGGATGGAAAGTACACCGCGGATGTAGAGAGGAGAGTGTATGCAGGGAATACTGTGACTGGAGCGGTGGGTATGCTATTTCAAAGCAAGGTTTTGAGTCAAAGTGCTAGACTCGCTTTACATAATTTTGTGCTTATCTCAACGTTTTTATATGGATGCGAGAGTTGTGTATGTCAGAAAAAGCATGAGAGTAGGACAAATGCGGTAAAATCTGTGTAACAGTGAGATCCGAGAAAGAGAGAGATTGAAAAAGTGTTGTTATTAACATGAGATGAGTTGGTTCGGTCAGGTAGAAAGAATGACAGATGAAAGATTGACAAATCGGATGGATGTTGGTACCCGGGGGAGACCTGGGTTAACGTTCTAAGATCAAATCGCACGGATTTTATCCGAAGGTTTTGTGAAGAGTCTCCGAAATCGGCATGTTTGTATGAAAAGGGTAATGAATGTGAAGGAAGCCAGTCAGGGCCAGAATCGTCTTGTTTGGCACTTGATACTATCAATAGTAAGTGACTTGGCGTGAAGATATGTATGTATGTACGTAAAAAAAGTACAATACTCAACTTAATAATGTTTTTTAACACTGTATCGTAGTAATAATTCAAATTTTTTTTTAACTTAATTAAACACAAAATCAGTCTTAGGCTAAGAACTCACTGAGCTGTTTTCACCCGCGCTCGTCACGGACGTGGAACTGCGGTTTTATTTTAAAACTCACGAGATCCGTAATTAGTGCGGTGACACAGCTGCCGCGGTTGAAATCACCGTGAAACTTGCACGATTCTAACGGAGGGCAACCGTAAACAACCGCGGGCGCTGCGGGTGTTAAACGCGTTGTAAAATATACTCTTAATTTTTGCATTTAAATCTATATTCTATAGAAGTTGCGGGCTCGCAAACGCGGTGGGCGCGATAGAAAATCATGTCAAGGTTTTGGGTAAAGCGATGGGCTGTTTACTCAATCTCATTTAGTCAGATTTGACGGCAACGACGAAATAGACGATACAATAATGTCTTTTTAAATACTTTGACTGAATGAATTGTACAAAAAACCGCCAAAATTGACTAATTTTACTCCATATCAGCCTGAAATTCAATAACTACGAAAAAACTGCTACTGTGTTTTTTTATCGATGTCATCGAATCTCCCAAGTAATATTTGTATGTGTTGTATACAGAACGGGCCCGCCCCGGCTGGGCTCGGCGACGGCGATGCGGCGCGCGGCGCTGACGGTGGGCAGCGGCGCGTGCGACCTGCGCCCGCCGCCGTGCCGCCGGCTGTCCGCCACACACGCACGCATCTACTACGACGAGGTTACACACGCATCCGCAACATGCGCACGTGCACACGGACGCATGCGTTTACATAGTCATTAAGAACTTTTTTTTATGTTAGGGGTCCGTTAACAAGCATACGGCTCTCCTTATTGTAAGAGATGACTGTGGCCTATAGACACCATAGATGTTACAGGTGCGGCGCTGACCTGAGACCGGGATGGAAGGCTCATGTGCAAGTCTACCGGCTAACTTACCCCTCAGCGGTAAAAATAAGTTAGGCAGTGAATTTCTACCCGGACAGGTTGCTGCACTGAAGTCTTTTACCAAGGGTCTTGTAGGAAATGACCTATATTTTAACCTATGCGCGCCTCTTGCGAGTTGCTTGCCTGAGAAGCAGATTGTCTATTCTACTCAGTGGACGTCAACACGGGAATTTAATTAAAGTTATGATTTTAAATAAAACGGAGAATGAAAAATAAAATAAGGTACAGAAATTATGTTTAAAAAAATATATGTCACTCTTTTTTAAAATATAGTTTTAATTTTAATAAAGCCAATGAAATGTCTCATTATACCAAATCAGTTTATCATTATGTCATAAACTAGTTATTGTATTAGTATCACGTTATATTCTTATCACATAAAGTATAAACAATTGAACACGCACTTAATTTATCTATATAGTAGTATTATATCTGAGTATTTGCATACTTTCCATTGCCTGTTATTTAAATTTCTGGATAAGGTTTTCACATTAAAGGTGTCTTGATGAACAGATGCCTAATTTTATATTTAAAATTTAATATGATTTCCAGGTGACGCGTCACTATGAGCTACTGAACTACTCGGAGTACGGTACAGTAGTGAACGGTGTGCTGTACGCGTGCGACCTGGGCGAGAGCGAGGTCCCCGAGGGTCGGGCGCTGGTGTCGGGCGGGGCGGGGGGGCTGCGGGCGGCGGGCGCGGGGGCGTGCGGGTGCGGGGCGCGTGGGCCGCCTGCCGCCGCCGCCTGGGAGGGCTCGGCGCTGCTCACGCACGGCACGCTGCTGCAGTTCGGCTGCCGCTCCTACGTCTTCAGCATCACCGATAGCCTTGTCGAAGTTGACCCTATCACTGCTTAATGTTGTCATTCAAGTTTCAAGATGGCTGGAATTATGTATATGTGAGTAAACAGGGGTAAATGGAAACAGTTACAATAATATCAGTCGCTTTTAATTACGTGTATAAATACAAGCCCAACTAACGTTCCCAACACTATTATGTATTAGAGAAAGTCTGTTTTTTTTATCAAAACCCGGTAAAACCGCGAGGTTGGCAACACGTTAGTCATTCCAAAAATGTATTTTTTTGTTCAATATAATATAATATCAAACTCGCATTTGAACAGCGCGTTCAGATGCCTACTCAAATGAGAGTTTATATTTTGTCCATGTTGCACAACAATTTTCCCTAAATAATATCTTTGTTGGTTAATGTTTTGATTGCCCACAAATTGTGACTAAGTTGTGATTTAGATGATTTAAAATGTTTTTAAATGGAAATATTTTTTATTAATTAAAGGTATGAACTGCTTCAAACGGAATAATTGTCGTACTAGGGTAAGAATTATACCTTGGCTCGTACTTTTACTTACTTAAATTTTTTTTTAGAAATTATCCCCATTTACCCCAGTTTACATTGACTTACTACCGCCAGGTTGTAGTCACGTCGTAAAAGCGATCACTTTTTTAAATGATCATAAAAAAACATATTTATATGCTTTTTGTTTCGCTTAGGGTTTATGAATTAGAGTTGAATTAAAAAACTGCCTTAATATTTAAAATGCGGGATGCGAGTTTGTGGTACGCAGAAAATTTAAATGGAAGTTTTTCTATTATTTTTATAGAAGAGGAGGTAAACTGGCAAGTTGGTCTTCTGTTGGTAAATTATCATAACACCAGGAGTATCACAGATGCATTGCCAATCTTTAACGAATGAGTACGCTCTTTTCTTGAAAGTTCTTAAGTCGTATCCGTTTAGAAAAACCTCACTTGGTAACTGGCACGAATGTGTTATTATTATTAGATATTATATATAAGAAGACAAAGGGTTTGCGTACACGTATCACCGATTAACCGCTAGGCTCGTTTTCGATTTTCAACGAACAAGGATTTCCTTATTTCAGGGTCTTGGTGTATGTTAAATATATTTTTATATCTATTTAAATATATGTATGTATTAGAATAGTTTATTATCACCCATATCACAAGCATATAATTTGTTTTCTTTGTGGTTAGATCAGTATATGCAATTTGCCTAGCGATATATAGTAAGAATATTAATTTATTGTTAGATTACAATGTTTTAATTAAAACAAAATATCTAAATATTTTTTTGGTGTTTAGTATCAGCCAACACAAATACGTACGTTTGCTTTATTGTATGTTAATAAACAGAGTAAAATACTGCAAGGTTAAAGCTCATCATCATCATAATCATCAGCCGGAGGACGTCCACTGCTGGACATAAGCCTAAAGGTTAAAGACATAAAGCTTAAAGGTTAAAGCTCACATAGTTCTTATAACACCGAAATACAAACTATAATCACAGATTAGGTAATAGTACTACGTACAGAAGACGCACTGATGTACAGAACGCATCTAAATTTTAATTTTTAGATATGTAGCGAAGCGCATACTGCGGCTGCTGCGTCAAGCGGGCTCATTTACTTAAAAAAGCATTTCAATTAAAATGATTCTTACGACGATGAATTATGATGAATTGGTTTAAACTTTAAGGCTTGTAAAGCGCTGAGGTGCTCATAAACAACGGAACGTCAGGTATGGTTTTACTGGATTTGGCGTAAGTACTCCTTTAAGAGAGTACTCCGCTTTAATGTACACTACAGAGTGAAAACCTCTGGTATATTGTCGATTTACACGTTGGAGTAAATTTTAGTCTGATCATTAATAAGACGGGAAAGATCTTCGAAATAAAAAAAAATAGAACTTGGTTGAGAACTGACTGGATGGTTGGTTTGGTAACCAGCCAACTGCTTTACTTTTTTTAGTAATTACTAATTAATAAAAAAATCTTATGAACAAAACCCTAATAAGCCTATCTCTTTCTGTAGACAGATCTGTGAAATTGCTAATCGTTAACATTGGTGAAAAACTTACGACAATCTTGAACTGTTTACAAATAACAGTAGTTGCTTGGTTACCAATCTATATAAAGTATAGTATAAGTTATTAAAATGTGTCCTTATTGACAAAAAAAATGAATTTTAATTTAAGTTGATTTTGTTACTAAGCTCTTAGTAGTATAATTTAGATAGTTTTAAGAACTATGTTTATGAATCCACTTAGCCACTTGACTGTCCGCGCTAGAAAACAGTGATGTGCCAGAACCGTCCAACGCTATCGCTCTATAGTTGCACAAAAAATCGCGTGACCTGTCCCTATTTGCATAAATAGCTGAGGATGACATTTGATTGTCGATTGCTGTTAAGATGGCGGCGAATAGTGAATTCTCCATACAAATGTAATCCTAAAGTTTTGAAATATAACTAGTTTTCGATCATATTTTTGTATTATTGGAACTTATGCCACTATCTATTTGTAATCTAATTTTTATTTGCATTTAACATAGTGTCCAGAGTACAGAAGGCCAAACATCAAGATAACTACTGGTAGCCTTTAATAAGTGTTTTTTAAAAGTGGGCAACTTGACGTGTGGCTTTTGGTATACTTATATAGCCCACCCCAAAGGTGTAAAAACCGTATTTTACGTTTGTACGTACTACCGTTACTAAAAAAGTTAACTTCGGTATATGTTAAAGCGTTACATTTTGAAAGATTTAACGCAAGTTAACGTTAATCGTTAATTCGTTGACACATGATTGATATTGCATTTTTATCATGTCGTCATGATAATGATATACTCATTTGATTTGCGTTCTGGAAGTTAACAGGTTAATAAAAATACACAAGGGGTATAACTCAAAAGAGTGTGTAATTTAGACGGCCCGAACCTGTCGGAGTCTGTTTTTCTCGTCGGCGACGGCGCGGCCGGTAACTTGCATTAATAAATAGTAGGTACTTCATTAACGAGTAACAGATTCAGGGTAATTTAACGGAAGTTAAGGAGTCTGTTAACATTTTTTAAAGTTAACTTAAAAGTTAATCAGTTACTCGAAATGTTAACTTCGTTAACGAATAACGGATTTGCGAGTTAATACCCAGCTTTGCATCTGACATAATTTGGCATATTTCAGGAGAGCCTGAATACATTACCGCTTCTTTTTTGTACATTTATGGGGTCTAGAAAGATCGTTGATCGAAAGTGGAACGATACTATTGTCTCATTACCGTTATACATACATTACAACAACGACAATTATTGACGATTGTTATCATTCTAGACCAGAGGTTCCCAAACTTATTTCATGTAACGCCCACTTTGAAAATCAGTTGTTTTGTAGCGCCCCCCCCCTCGTTTTTTTCTTGTCAATAACCTCAATAACATATTTGTTGCGCCTAGTTTAAAAAAAAACATTTTTTTCAAGATTTATACCGCCCCTCTCTAGGCTTCCAGCGCCCACAAGGGGGCGTTATCGCCCACTTTGGGAAAGGCTGTTCTAGACAATAGTAGCGATATTTCAGTAATAATTTATTGAAAACTTTTATTCCAATTACCGAAACAGGCGAAAGTATAAAACGAAGAATTCTCCTTTTTTGAAGTGAAAACTTTAGCGGCGTTGCGCACTTTTTTCGGAATGGGTAAAAACTTCTAAACTTGCATCAGATTCCTAAGACGTCAGATTCATATGCAGCATTCCATCGACAGCGCTTTGACGATACGACAAGCGTTAAACTTTGTATGTATTATTAGACGTCATTCAGCGCTTTATTTGCTGTTTTATCACAATAAACTTGAATAGAATCAGAAAGCGCACAAACCCTTAACTGTTTAATGTTCTGTGTGTTGTTATTAGATAGTTTATTTCATTCAGCGCTTGATCTGCAGTATTAAATAATTGTACTGTAAACTGTTTCTTGCTTTTAATGCTTTGCAGTTTGTGGTAGATAAAATAGATACTAGTTTAGTGAAGCATCTTTTAATTTGTTTGCGACTTGTAGGTATATCATAGTTTCTCATTTATTAGACATTACAGAACAACATTGAGAAGAAGTTAAGCTGTGAAAAAGTTTGTAAGTTTAACAAAGGAAATAATAGAAGGAAAATCGATGTACACATAATATGTTTATTATTTCCTTCTATTATTATATACTTTCTCACCTAGTACTTTCATACTGATAATTAAAGCAATTCGTGTAAAATTATTCCCTAACCATTCCAAAATAGCAAAAATGCACAACGTTAATACTTATTCAAAATTTCACTTCTGCTGGCACTCCCGGAGTGCAATCCGTCTTTTTTTCCTAACATAGGAGATAATATTCAGGCTAAAACAAAAGTACCTATTCCACTGAAAACTCTGCAACCACTGGTGTACTAACTAAATGTTTACAATTAATGTTAATTGTAAGTTGAGTTAAAATCTTAAATCAGTAAATAAATAGGTACTGCGCTTGGTATGCAGTCTCAACCAACATTTTGCCTTGTGTGTTAGATAAAAGTGACTTCTATATTAATATTATAAAGAGGAAATGTTTGATTTTTTGTTTGTTTGTTTGTAGTGAATAGGCTCCGAAACTACTGGACGATTTCAAAAATTCTTTCACCTCTAGAATGCTAGATTATCCCTGAGTGACAAAGGCTATATTTGTAACTAGAAAAAATTAGGGATCCCTACTAAAAATTCAAAAATGTAACACAAGGTGTAAAAAAATTAGCTATAAAATGTCTGTCCCCGCATGCACTGCGAAAACCATTGACAATAGCAGTATAAGATGTTCTACAATGTTAAAGAACGTATTAATATATACAAAAAAGTTCGCGACATCATATCTAACTATTACAGCAATATAACTACTTTTATACATTTTAAAAGTTATTAAAAATATTAGTTATATTCGGAACATGCTAGCCATACCTTCTTATTAATCCTAATCTAAATAAATCATTCTATATTCAAGACTGTTTCATAAGCTTGAGATTACTTTTTAAATTATTCAAATCGAAAAGTCCTTTCAAAAGATATTACAAAATTAAAAATGTAATTCTTGACAAAATACTAACCTAGGTAGGTTAGTATTAATAATACTAACCTACCTAAGCTAGAAAATTGAGAAAATTTAAAAAATAGAGTTTGTATCACACTGGCTTCGCTCGGGTAATATAATTTATGTAATCTATAATAATAATTAAGGGAAAGATTTTATTGTTTGTTTGTATTGAACAGGCGCTATAGCTGCCCGGCTGATTCGGTAAATTCTTATTCCATTCGAAACCCGCATTACTGCTAACAAAAATGGGATTTTACCTTGGTCAAGTGCTTCATTCCTACGGGAAAACGGGTAATAGGACAACGGGATTAGGGGAGAATTACCCTTTCGTGTAGAGATAAGTGGCACTGCTGTCGGTATGTCAACTGCTAAACGACTTTACCGGTTGGGTTGAAATTTTGTAAGTGTATTTCCACTATATATTTCAGACACGTATTGTGCACAGCAAATAGATGTTTCTATATATGTACATAAAAAATTATCGCCGTAATGTCGGTAAGTACGAGAATACTCAGAACTTTTGCCGGGATGGGCTGTTAGTAATTTATATTCTTGCGAGTCGTGTTTTTCTGACAAAAACTAAATTGACATAAATTATGTGTGTCGTCATAAACCTCAAACATCCAAATCTTGCGTCTGATTTCAGGGATACTTATAAGAATGTTTGAAACAATTAAATAAGTCTTGCCAAAATTTAATCTCTTTGTATAGTTAAAATAGCTCAAATTTCTTTTGGGCTTGTTATGTTTTAAGGGTAAAGTTATGGCTGTATTATTCTTTTTTTTTATGGCAAAAGAGCGAACAAACGCAGCTCCCCCAATGGTAAAAGGTAACCCCAGCCTATAGACGTCGTAGATGTTGTAGGTGCGTCGCTGTCTTCTGACTGAGGTGTTAGGCCAATTGTGTAAATCTTCCGGCTAGAAATGTTATGTTTCGGTCCGGAGGGTAGCTCCGGACCGAAACATAACATTTTCATTATGGTGATATGAATAGGTTAGACAGTGGATCCCTACCAGCACAAATTGCTGCACAGCTCTTTACTACCAGTGGCCTTGTTGGTAATGGCCACTTTCGCCTTTGTTTTCCTCTTACGTGCTAATCGACAGGACGGCAGATGGTCTATTTAACACCGAGGACCCGGACTAATATACCCCAAATCGTTTACTATATGTTTCAACGCACAGATAATTGGAGGTGATCTGTGGATCAAAGTCAACGTGTACTGTTGTCATTAAGAAGTGTTGGTAGGTTAGAATTTAATTTAAAAAGCTTAAATTTTTTTAGATATTTATATTATATCGGGATGAGAAGTAGCTTATGTGCTACTCCAGAGTCCAGATTATAATCTATAACTATAAGTTTATTTGGCTACCCTATTAGAACTGTATAATTATCGTCCATTATTACCAACTTTCATTTTGTTTACAAGCAAAGAAAGAAGCAGACGGATTTGCTGACTATGAGAATAAGGTAGATGTCTATATTATATACATGGTGTTAATGGTGCACCACTAATCTAAAATTGGTGTGACACTAGATTGTATAAGTCTCTTGTATCAATACCGTATTAGTTTACTAGTTACCAGCAAAATCACTGGTATTGGAGTGCTATGCAACATCCTCCCTGGATAGGGATCCAAGGAGGATGCCTTTACCTGTTTCTGCTGCATAATGACACTTATGTTCTGGTCCAAAGGATAGAAAAGCCAATAAACTTGCATATCAGGCCTAAAACCTCGGACACCGACGTGTCTATATCTATGGTGTCTATAGGTCAGGGTTGTCTCTTACCATAAGGAGAGTCGTGTGATAGTTCGCTGTTGTAAGCTGGAAACAATTTACCGGACGCGGCTTAAAGGTGCCTGGACGTGACGGGACGTTCTTGCGTTAGGACAGAAGGATGTAGACTGCACTAATATATATATATATATATACCTGTGTAGGTGCGTCAAAATATTAAATGGATACACTTATTGTTTCCAGGTTTATGCCATAAAAATCCTTTAACATCAAACAATGGCAAGCATTAATCTGGTTCTGGCAGGAAATAAATAAGACGATGATATCAAATAGGGTTAGTCTTGGCAAGATTGTAACTTTTTTTAAATGAATGGAAATCCTCTTGGATACCCGCCAGTTGCAGGCATTTTTTATGCGGACTCGTTTCAGCTAACACCATTCGGTGACCATCCTCTGGGCGTATCGAGTGACTGCGAGATATCCGAAGAACGCACCGCTGTCAACCTTACACCTGCTCGCAGGCTTATCCGCTCAGAAGACCCGTCTTCTAGTGTCAGCACTTTGACCACAGCAGCATGGGGTCACGTTATGCTATGCTGCCTCACATCGCAGGCTGTTTTTTTTAGCCTACTGACCTTCCAATCAGTTGATTTACAGCCCCAACCCCCTTTTCTCTTACGGCAAGCAGTAGATACTGTAGCCCTATTCGTTGCCCGACACTACAGGGTTAGTCTTCGAAAGATTGCAATAACTAGTCTGTACGTCCGAAGTAGTGGAACAAACTAGCCTATATTTTATTTATAAGATTACTAGCTATGATCCGGGGTTTAGCCCGAATTTATAACTTAAATAGCTCTTAAATAAATATAGGTTCTGCCGCATTGTCATGAAAGAAAGAAAAACAAACAGTTTCGCCTTTTCCAATTGGGTACAAGTGTCAGAAATGAAAGACATAAGCTAATCATCATTATCATCATCATTTATTTCATCAAAATCTCTAATTTTAACATCAGCATCTTCGCCATACTGTATAATATTGTCTATGGTTATCAAAATATTTCCTATACTCTCCTCGTCTTTGATATTGAAAGGGTAAAATCGTACCAGGCTAAAGTTTTCTATTATTTCTCCAATTGCTTCTGTTAGCTTTGCATATTTTTCGTTCCACTTGGATCCTGCATTCCTCATATCTGATAATAGCACATGTGGATCTGGATCTAAGTAACTGAAATAAATAGTTTGAAAATAAAAAAAAACTGAGCTATAAAACATAAATCTAAATTAGACAGATAGAGAAAAGAGGCCAGTGTGTGGCCTTCTGTTACATATTTTTGGCGATAGATGTTAGTTCTTGCCATTATGTTCCGGTTTGAAAGGTAGGGTAGCTAGCACAAAACTTGAAATCTCAGAAAAGTTGGAAATATAAAATAAACATCTTTTGTGACATTCAGAAAAGTCATTTGATTTCCACTGGCATAAAATTATACAGGCAGACCAGATCTCTATAATAAAAAGAAAAAGTTGGAGTCAGTTTTTGCAGTTTAACTGGGCTTGAATATTTTAAACATTGAAGATGCCTGTTTTTAAGTATTTACCACATTTTCTGCTTTGATTACTTAAGTTTTTAAAAATACAGGACACATTTAGTGCAGAAGCAATAGTTGTCACAACAGAAAATATTGATTAAAGCCAGTGCTATGAGCACATAAAAATATACAGTCGTTTTTTTTACCTCTGAGACATGTCTGTATGTGCCATCCTAGCTCCTGAACGAATTGACCGATTTCGATGCGTTTTTTTATTTGAAAGCTGATATGAACAAGGTAGTTCTTAGCTATAATTTACGGATATGTTGTTTTCAGGTTAATGTCAACATTTTAGTTTTATGATTATGTTTACATTTAGTAGAAAGAAGGTAGCAAACATTTCATGTATGAGGTATGATTAGCTGATGACAAAATACATTTAGGCAACTTGAGTAATTAAGTGACGTATTTTTAGTAATTTTTGGAACCCTTTTTCCTTTTAGTGGGATGTCATGGGTTTTAATGCTACCTCCTCTCCCACTTTCAAATCTTACGAGTGAGATTTTTAAAATCTAAATTTAGTGTGAATACATATGGTAGGGATTTATTTTAAAAAGGAAAAAAATTGCATTATATTTTTATTTAGGACTAAGATTCCTGAGAAAACAGACTAAAATTATAGTAATAGCCAAATCACATTAAATATTGTGTCCGATTAGTACAATTTTAGTAAAAAACAATAATACTGTATCACAATTTGAAACTGTTCCTTGCGGAAACAAATACATGATATTTGCTGAGCCCCTTACCCTACAAACGCGTCACGAAATTTAACGGCGCCCTCTAAGTGCTACAATAGGGCTATTCAAATACTCACTCATCAAGTTGCTTTCGTGCTGATTTACTGAGCAGATCCATTTTTGTCAAAAGATTAACATGGGGTAATTCTAGATTAACCATAACACTAAGAGCAGCCATAGTACCTACAAACAAACAAGTATTAGGCTTTTAGTTGGACAAATTTGCTATAGTCTCCAGTCTTGGATTGGATGGGAATCCTTGGATTATTATTGACCAGCAGCATTCCAAATCTCATCGTTGCCACTTTCAGGTAATATTGTGTTCAGTTAAGAAAAAAAAAGTCTAAGGTTTTTACATTAGTAAACCAGCTGTAGTCTCCGGTTTTGTTTTATATTTTAGTTTTCCCATGAGAATCTCTGGATTATAGATCAGCAGCATTCCAAATTTGATTGTTGCCACTTTCACAGTATAGTCATTGTGTATTTTGTACTAAGTCAATTTGATAAAGTTTTTGTTTGAATATTATAATGCCGATTATACAGGGTTCCTTTGAAAGGACTTTAGGAAGTTAAGGCTAAAAATATATTGATGCATTTTAAATATTCTTGCCAAATTCTTATATTTACTTTGTAAAAGTTGGTTTAAAATATAATAATAAAAAAAAGTCCACATTAATACTTCGCTTGTTGTCAATGCTATGTCATACCTAATATGAGTTATGACATCACAAGCCTCCGCATGTGATTGCGGTCGGCGGAAACCAGTAGAATTCTTTGTTTATGTTGTAACCATACACTACGTATTTTGCGTCGGATAAAAAAAATATAATTTACATTTTTTTTTTCATTTGTAATTACTTTTAAGTTTTAAGATCTTTAATGTTATAGATTCCCAACCCTCTCTTAAAATTTGACTGGTCTTTTAAATGTAACCCTTTTAGTACTGGTATAGCTTAAGCACTCAACATTTTCATATTCTATGTTAGAAGGCAGATTAGATTTGCATAAATGGTCTAATGTACTGGTCATAGTGACTAGTGACATCTATGGTATCTGAGGCTTGTTCCCTATCTTATAACATAAAAATAAAAGTGTAAAAAAAGCTGTAATACCTGATAAAAATTTAGCACCATCTACTAAAAACTGTGAATCTATCATGAAAACAACGCATATCCTAAAATTCCATTCTTGTAAGAGCTCAACAAGTTTCTTCATTAGAGGTAGATGTGTGTATAATTCTATTTGCCCAGGACAATCAAAAAGTATGTAGTCATCATCAACATCTCCAAGTTCGTTTTGTAACCACTCATTATTTTCTAAAAAGGTTCTATAATTATAAAGCAAATTATGTATTAACAAAAACATTCCTGCATACAATAAAAAAAAATTGAGCCAGTTTCACTCAGTCGTAAAGGTTCTAACCATACCCTATGTGTTTCTGTTTATATTATATAGAAGGGAAACCAGCAGGCTAGTTTAACAATAGCTTAATTAACAGGTCAAGTGATTTTTTATTAAAACTAGCTGCTACTCACGGCTATGTTCAAGTGGCAGTTAATATATAGCGCATTAATAAGGACTTTCATACAAACTTTCAACCCCAATTTCACTCCCTTAGGGGTAGAATTTCCAGAAACGCTTGAATAAGTATCTACTCATTTTTAATGAGTAGCCCAAAATTAATGTTTCATGTTTCAACTCAAAAAATGACTCATAAAAAATTTCAATTCCTATTTCACCCCTTATAGGGATATAATTTCTGTGTCTACTCAATAAAAGGCACAACTCACCAAATTTCATGGCCGTAACTCGAAAAGTTTTTGCTCCGCAATGATGAATCAGTCAGTCAGGACTTGATATTTTATAAGTATAGATGTGAATGTGTGTTGAGGCATTTAGAAGTTTTTTTTTTTTCAAATTGACTAATGTTGTGTACTTCTACAGACTTTAACAACGTCACCGGGCTAGTGGGCGAGCAGAGTGCTCAGCCTTTATTTAGAAGAGAATATGAGCTTTCTTATGAACATTTGTAAACCCTTAAATGATTACATTCCTCTTTTGGGTACTTTTGTAAAATTTAAATAATGAAAGCACAATATGTAAGTATATTTCTTTCCTTTACTTTTACTATTACTTGACAACTTGCTTAAAAGGTAGAAGCTTGTTGCTTAAAGGGTTATTTTTAGTCCTATTTAAATCATATCTAAAGTTGAGTCTGTGTTCTAGCGGTCTGGTGTTGGACTTAAGTCCTTGGGGTTTCAGGCTCAATCCCTGGGTTAGGCAACAAAAACTAGAAAATGTGTCTTTTCAATTTTCTACTAAAAATAAAGTTGCACAGGATTGGATATATGTCCAGTTAGTGCTAGGACTTAGTGTCTTTAACTAGTTGTGGGTGCACTGGTTGTGCCTTTGCATCCCGCTTCTGGATTATAGACTTGAAGGTCCTTATTCATAATATATTGATAGACTTCTTGAGAAATCTGTGGTTAATGGCTAGCCAGTGAAGATGATATGAACAGTAACTAGCTTATAAACTTCAAATAATCTAATTATTTAAATGACTCACTCTAGACAAAAAACAAGACCACCATTTGGACCAAATTCTAAATCTCCATCTTCCATGACATCATCAAGAGTTACAAAGTTCCGGATGTCCACAAGTGGGTCATAATCAAAGTGCTCTGCAGCTGGATCAAGATTTACAACATTGACCAATCGCTTCATGTCAGTGACATGTTGAACAATTGTAGAACAGTAAGTTGACTGAAATAAATTGTGTAAAGGTATACGAATTTCGTTGCTAATTCTAGAAAATCATTGTTTCTTAAATTCCGAGGACTGTCTCGCTGGTTGAGTGGCTAGCATACAGGTCTAAATACATCAACTAACCGCAGGCTCAGTTGGATTCCCGACCGGGGTAGGCCTTTGTGTGAGAACATTTAGATGTCTGCATTTCTGGGTCTGGGTGTTTATTTAATTTATTCTGGTATCTATTTAAGTATTTTCATATATTAGAATCGTTGACTAGCACCCATAACACAAGCATATAATTTGCTTACTTTGGGGTTAGATTAAATTTGTATAACTTGTCCATACATATTTATTTATTTAAATTGATGGTGATTTTTGTATGTGTAAGAATTTGAAAAAATAACACACTGATTCTATTTTATGAGTGAACACAATAACAAGAAAATGTACATAAGTAATGCAATAATAAAATTTTTTAGCACAAAGTGTAGAATAATAAGATTAATGGTCCATCTAGATTTCATACAAACATGCTAGTTTCGGAGATTTTATATTACCCTGGGATAAGTGTACAAGTAGTTAATGTTCCTTTCCTAATAATAAACCACAAATTAATACACTTTTGTTAAAGGAAATTTATTTTGAATTTCAATTTCTGCAATTGATAGTGCTTTTATACATACCTTTCCACTACCAGCCGGTCCCACGACCAGTTGTGCGTACCGCATTGTTTAAGTTTTAAAAAGATTTTCTTATAACTTTTGTTACGATCCAATCACTGCTATTAATTACATTTACAATTTTTGCTGTAATTAGAAGAATAATAACTAATTACTTTAGTTTTAATTGTATTTTATACAAATTTTCTAACCTAGCAAATTTAGTTTTACATCAAATAATATTTAGTAAGTACAGCTACGCGTCATGAACTTTTGAAATAAATATATCTTACTAACTTTTATATTAAATTTTTATGTTCTACACGAAACTATTTTTTTTATTAATAATTATAAAAATAAAAAAAATAAATTCCGATTTTAGTGTACATTGGTCATTGTACTGTGTACAAACAATCTTAGACTATACCACAGGGCACAGATTACTTAGTAATGTTACGCATACCAATGTGCTTTGTGACCAGTGTTGCCAACAGCTAAACGGGCTTTCCACCAGATTCATGTATTAAAACCACCAGAAAACCACTAACAAGAAACAGTCCTACTGTCTCCTATATCCATAACCACCAAATTTTCCACTAAAAGTTTGTGTTTCGAAATGATAAACTGAACTATAAAAAAACAAACTAAAAAGAACTATTTTAAAGCAAGGTTTTGATTAAGTCAAGATGCTAGATAGCTTTACATCATTCTATGCTCATCCTAACTTCATGGAATCTATACTAATAATAAAGAGGAAAGAGATAGAGAAATCTGACATCTATACTATTATAAAAGAGGAAAGATATGTTTGTTTGTTCGTATTGAACAGGCTCCGAAACTATTGGACCGATTTGAAAAGTTCTTCCACCATTAGAAGCCTACATTATCCCTGATGAGCTTGGGCTATGTTTATAACTAGAAAAAATTCGGAATCCCTACTCAAACGGCAATAATGTAACACAAGGTGTAAAAAAGTTAGCTACAAAATTTATTTTATTGCATGCGCTGCAGAAATCATATATATGACAGAACAAAAAGATGTTCTACAAGATTAAAGAGCAAATTAAAATCTATAATACAAAAAAGTTCGCGACACTATGTATCGTTCTTTTTATGGTAATAGAAGGCAAACAAGCAGACGGATTTCTTGATGGTTAGAAATTCACGCCGCCTAGAGACACCAAAAGCGGTAATGATGCGTTGCCAACCTGAGGCGAGGATGTTAGGCCTCGAGCAAAAGTAAATTTACCGGGTACCTTACCCTCCGAACCGGAGCACGTCAACGGCAAGCATTGGACGTTATGGCGGCAGGAATAGGTAAGGCGGTGGTATCAATCCGGGCGAGTCGCTGCGAAACTCCACCACTTAGTGATATATTATCTATTTCACTTACGGCAACACAACTACTTTTATACATTTTGAAAGGTGATAAAAATAGTGACCATATTCGGACCATGTTTTCCATACATTTATCCTTATCCAAATAGATAGTTTCGTATTCAAGACTGTTTTAATGCCTTGAGATTACTCATTGAATTATTTAAATCGAACACTCCATTCAAAAGATATTACGAAATTAAAATTTCATTCTAAACAAAATACCTACCTACTTATCTATTTTTTTTATAGAGGAGGAGGTAAACGAGCAAGTGGCTCACCTGACGGAAAGTGAACACCTCCGCCCACGGACATCCGCAACACCAGGAGAATCACAGATGGGTTGCCGACCTTTAAGGAATGAGTTCGCTCTTTCTTTGAAGGTTCCTAAGTCATAATCGTTTGAGAATACCGCCCTCGGTAACTGATTCCACAAAGATGTTATACGGTGTAAAAAATGTCTTCAGAATCGCACAGTTGTAGATCGCCACGCGTCGAGATGATGGGCATGATACCTTAAGCTCTGACGCGATGTCCGAAGGTGGAAATCAGTGGCTGGAATTAAACCAAACAACTCCTCAGAGCATTCCCCATGATAGATGCGGTAGAGAATACTGAGTGACCCAACATCTCTACGCAACGCTAAGAAATCAAGCCGACTGGTAATTGCCCGGTAATTGACAATCCGAATTGCCCTACGTTGAATGCGGTCAAACGGGAGGAGCTGGTACTGTGGAGCCCCTGCCCAGAGTTGAGAACAGTACTCCATATGAGGCCGAATTTGCGCTTTATATAGTTGTAAGCAATGGGCCGGCTTGAAATACTGTCTCGGTTTACTGAGCACACCAAGTTTCTTAGAGTCTATTTTAGCCTTATCCTCCAGATAACCACGAAATTGGACATTGCTCGAAATGTTAACGCCAAGTATACCAATGCAGGCTGTGGCAGAAAGGGAAACGCTCTCAAATCGAGGAAATGCGACAAAGGGAGCCTTTTTAGCGGAAAACGTTAAACTTGTGTATTGTTAGGGTTAAATTGCACCAGATTCTGCCAGCCCCAAAACGAAATTTCAGACAAAAGATTGTCAATTTTAGACACTATTTGGTTCCGGCTCTTGATGACATTTTCCCGCGATATATGTATTATGTCGGCCAAAGTATAAGGCTTCCCCAGTAGTCTATAAATTTTAAAGAAAGAAAAAATTTCGCCCCAGACAGGATTTGAACCTGTAACCTTTCGTCTCAAGCCGACGAATGCTCTAACCAATTGAGCTACTGAGGATTCAAGTCCCGTGGCGAAATTTTTAATTCCTTTCTAACCCGTTAACGCGGGTAGTTATGTCCTATAGATACACAATTCTGAGTACCCACCAAATGAGTTCAACATTACAGATGAAATTCACATTTTAGAATGGCCATAACTTTCGTTTCTCGCAACGTATTTTTATTTTAGCACTTGCCCTGTGCTTGGGATAAATTTCTTTAAATTTTAAAGAAAGAAAAAATTAAAAAAAGTAGTGTGCCCAGTAGTGTCGTCTGCATAGCAATGAGTATCACTAATTTGCAACATGTTATTGATATACAGAAGAAACAAAGTAAGAGAAATCACACAGCCTTGGGGAACACCAGCATTGACAGGTTTGGACTCCG
>NJDC01000522.1:313140-341857 GCA_002245475.1 Calephelis virginiensis | reverse complement strand
TTCAAGTGATAATGGTCGTGTATTAAAATGTATACAAAATACTCAAGGCTTATAAAAATAATTAAATGAAGTTTGCAAAATTTTTCCTTAATTATAAAATAATGAAGAAGAAAAACATTTTCATAATGAAATTAATTAGCCTATTATTAATTTATTTGATGTTGTGGATTTGTATTAGAGTTTTTAATGATTCGCCCACATTTTGTTTGTGAAGTTTTGCTATTATTTCTGTCTAACTCATTAACTATCTCTATACAGTTTCTAGAAGGTAACTCCTAGCCTTTAGATGAACGAATAAGCAATTTTATTGTTAACAATTTACTAAAAACGGCAAATGTTTCTTATCCAGTGGTGGATCTACATATTTTTGTTTGTCATTAAAGTATTTTATATCTTACCCAGGAAACCCGTCGCGGTTATGGCGCATATCATCGACTCTCCTCGTCATAATTTTGGCAAGCTCCTCTTGATATATACGAACTACTTTTTCTTGAGGAATGTCGTCGTTTTCGTATTTCTTTAGTCTTCTATTTTGACTTGAATCCTGTAATATCAATTAGTTTTATTAGGTATAATATATTTTTAAACATAAAAATATTGTATAATGGAGATTGTTGACCGATTTTCATGAAGTATATGTGGTGACGATAAATTTTTTTTAGTAATTATAGTATATTAGTGCTAGTGCTAGTACGTCTAGCTAAAATTTCTATGTCATGTTAGCAATAGTACAGTGATAAAGTGTAAACATCGTAATCTAAAGCTTTAAAAAATACTGCACTAGTTAACGTATTAAAGGAACCGCTTTACATGTACTGTTTACACACTAAAATAAATGCAAAGTGTAAAAGATCCAAATTTTCCCAATTTTAGTAGGATTTCATTAATTTTGTTAGTAAAGTGTCGCTGTTTAAACTTAAAGCACTGAAATAATTCTAAACTGAGTTTCTGGACTTAAAGAGTTGAGGTCCAACTTAAAATCGGTTTAATTGGGCCAAATAGGAGAGGTATTGTGTTCAAACGAAGTACACACACATACTTTAAGCCCCGTTCCTTGTGGCGTAGGCAGAGTATTGTGTCCTAAAATGTCATGATTTCTAGCTTCCTCCACATGCATTGCTCATTTCTCGTATAGAAGCGCCAATTTCGGAGACTCTTGCCACCACCCTCGGATAATGTCCGAGCGATTTAATCGTGGAATGTCATATAATGAAGTTATTTCTTACTGTATTTGCACTGTACTTACCTTAGAGAACGGTGACGGACATTGCGTCCGTGGTGAACTTGAATCTTCGTTACTCCTGGAGTCATCGTTGTTACTCTGTCCCGTTGGTGTTTTCATCATGTGTGAAGCTTCCGTAAGCATATGTGACAATCGCTCATCACCTTCGCCTTCTGACCTACCAAAACCTGAACCTGGATTGCCATCCTTTGATCCAACTGAAATCATTATAATTTGTGGATAAGAAGTCTAACCATTTTATCCTAGCCATTAGAAAATTTTGGTCTGCAAAATTAAGGGATATTCTTAACAAAAAAAAAATTATGACCAATTTATTTTCTTATTAAATTATGTCTATCTAACAAATAATAAATATTTTAGAAAATTAAATGTAAGCACACAAACTTTATACTTTTGTCATTACATGAAAAAGAAATGTGAAAGTTTTTGAATAAACAGTAAGTACTCGTATAAAAATATATGGACTCCTTTAGGCATCATTGTATGCTATTGTTAAAACAATTGCCAATTAAGTGAACATATAGGTAAATTGCCTCGTTACATCTTAGCTGTATTTGCCAAACAATAAATAAACCGTTTATATTTGGTACAATTGAAATTAGGTAGGCCATTAAAGCTGAGAAGTGCAACGAATGGGACATTAAAGATAATCGCTGAATGGGGCCGGACTCATCGCTGTAGCCAGTAATCCTAAAACTGCGCCCGCGCATCCATAAACAATCGGAGTTACGCGCGAAAACCGACCGCCATATTGTAGCCATTCATTCTGTCAACATATTGTCTGCGGTTTCACAATGAAAATACACTATTTAGATGCTGATGTATGTGTCGCATTTGTCTAATTAATATGTGCAATTAATTTATATGAGTAAAGATGTTGTTTTGAATTTAATTGTCTATCTTCTTAAAATAGATTTAAGTGTCTCTTATTATTCACTTCATGAGTTTGCATAGTTGTTACAGATTTATGGTCATCTAAGTAGGTAGACAAGCTAGAGTAGACCTGTAACATTATAATATACATATGCACCTATTACTATCGACATATCCAATTCTGATTATTTTTATTATATATATCTATAATATTGTTTTTTTAATAACATTTCCTATTTTCGATGAAAATCAAATTTACTTAGTTTGACTTAAAAATTCCTTAGAAGCGATTCAACATAACCAAATATTTTAGATTACCTTACGAGTTAAGTCTGTGTTATAGTTTACATTTTCAACACGCCGGCCGTTTTGTAAGTACTTAATACTTTTGGTGACAAATTTTCAATTTCTAAAATTTAATAAATTCTTTTAATTCACATTTCATAATGTCTGTTACGAGTATTAATTTTGGTATTAACATTTTCTCTCAAAACAATTTCTAAAGCTCGACACATTCATACAATATAGAAACATGGGTGAGGAATTTTTTTTCAAGACTCAATTTTAGATAGGTAATGACAAAATCTAAATACTTTCATCAATTGTTGTGAAAGTCAGAATTATGTAGGAAAATTACTTGCTTCGTTTGCGTAACCGACCATTGAAACTAGGATGATTGAAGCTTATTACAGGCGACACCAGTCGTGAGAGAATAGCGAATAATGGACACGTTATTGTCCCATAATTTGCTTTCGTTTTTCCGCAACTTTGACATGCGACATCTGTAGGAACACATACATTTCTTGTTATTTAGTCTGTGGTTTTTAACGACTCTGAGAAGACAGCCTTTCAAGATGTATCGTATTAATTTTCGGAACACAAGGACTTAATTGCATTCTTAAATTTTATTTTAAAACCGACAGTATGTTCAACGATTCCTCGAGTGGTTATCGTTTATTTTGGTGCATCCGTTTTTATGCGATTTTGCGCTTTGAAACATAACACTTAAACATCATATTCAAAAGCGATGCACTTCAAATCGGGTGCACATATTGTTTTTATTGGGACGTAAACAGCGTTTTATTTATCGAAACGTAAAAGCGTCAATTTGGATTAGCACCGGAAAATTTCTTGTAAATAAGCATACCGATTAACATGATGCAGTTGTTTTTTTTTGCTTTTTTCGACGCAGTTGACAGAAATAATTTTAGTATTGCTATAGAACTAATTTGGATTTGTGAGCTAGAGAATTTTTTAAAAAGCAAACAATACCCGTACAAAGGATTAAAGACGGACCGAAGAATATACCTACATACATATAAAAGAGTTTGTCACACATTTCCTAAGTTCTAAGACAGCGAACAAGGGCACCGCTCCTAATAGTTAGAGATAACCGTGGCCTATAGACACCATAGATGCAGTAGGTGCCGATGCTGTAGCCGTTAGGCCAATTGTGCAAGTCACCCAGCTGCCCTACCTACATTATCATTACGACGGCAGGAATACGGTGGACGATCCCTACCATGTCAAGTTGCCACCAGTAAATTTTTATCAGTATCAAGCATGAAAGCTTACTATTTGACCTACGAAGCGGTTTTTACCTCTAACAAAGGCATCTGTTGACATCAACCAAATTATAAAATCACTAATTTGTATGTGTTATGTATAACAGCTACGATTCGCTGCTTCGCAACGAACTGATTTTTTTTCTCACGTCCCACTTCGATAATAGTTGTGTATTCAAACGACACGATCACGTTTTATAATATTTATAAATGTAGTGTTCGGTTGAAATTTAAGAAGTTAACGACTTATGAGTCAAAAACGTGATATATTTCGACGAAAATGGTTGGAGCTGGCACAGATGCTATCTGCTTGTCCATTAAAACCGTCGGTTTATCTCATAAAACAACAATAAGTCTTTATACGTGATTTGCTGTCAAATCACTTAATTCCTTTTTAAGTAGCCGCTGAATTGTCTTGATTTTCGTATGGTTTTTGGAAATAATTCTAATATGGACTTGAATATAACTAGACTAGCGGACCGCCCTGGCTTCGCACGGTTATGAAATATACATATAAACCTTCCTCTTCAATTACATTATCTATTAAAAAATACGAGAATACATAATGAAACAAACCCGATTCCAAATTCCAATTTGCATGGAATCGAGATTCAAAAGTAACCTTACTGGACATATGTTATCAAAATTTTAATAAGACAAGAGTAAGAGATGCATCATACCAACCAACCAACCAACTCTACCATCATACCAACTCTAAGAAAATTACCCAATTTTGGTTTTTAAATTCTTTTGGTTATTCTAGCCTATAGTATAGCGGTGTTGGACTTGACTTCATGGGGTTCTAGGTTCGATCTCGGGGTCGGGCAACAAAAATAAAATGTTTTTTTAACTCTTCAATTAAAACAACGTTGTCTGGAATTGGACGTGGCCAGTTGGTGATAAGCTTACCAGTTACCACCTATCTCATTGTAAGACTAGTGTCTTCAGTTAGTCGTCAGTGCTAGTTGTGCCTCTACCTACCACTTCGGGGACAAGGGCGTAAGGATACTTTCTTATATTCTGATTTAAAGTCGCTTCCTCTGTCCCTAAGACCATTTGCATGCTTAAATTCTTAAAACTACGCAACGGATTTTGATACGGTTTTTTTAATGCATAAAGTGATTGAAGAGGAAGGTTTATATGCATATTTCATAACCGTGCGAAGCCGGGGTGGACCGCTAGTAGAATATATATAGATATTGTTTTCTTGTATAAATTTCCATCGTTTGCGTCGATAACTTTATCGAACTTTATCACTTCTGCCAAAATAAAAACTTTTTCTGAATTTTAAATAGAGACGCAATAACATATTAAAAATTCGCTCATGCCTCGGTCTCCGGTACGGCGTTAAGCAAATCAATATTACAAATTCATCCGATACGAAACCAGTCAATAAATTTCAACACACGTCTATTAGCTCCTTTGATCTTCTAGCAGATTTTGCTATTCCGTAAACGTCACGAGGACAATTACTGTTACGTGCTTTGAAATGATGACAAATTTGCTGTTGTTTTTCCATAGCTCACGTTATATATGTTTTTACGTAGTTTCATGTAGTTTAGTGTGATGATGAACGGTTTTTGATATCACTCGAGGAGACCGATTGTTTTAGTAGCACGTGAATTGCCAAGTTATCAGCTTCATCAGTTTTTGTAACGTTTTATTATTGTAGCTGTACAGTATTACAGTAGCTATTAAAATGTTTAAATTTGGTTAAGTAATTTCAAAGTTTATTGACGTCAAACAATTAACACTTTTTCTTTATAAAATTAACTAGCATTTTGGACCTTGGTCAAATTGGTGATTTTACTGTGTATTTCCTAAGCATTCTTATTTTGATTACATATAAGAATTCCACACCCAAACTTATTTGGTGTTTATTTTAGTTAGATAGGAAAAGAGAAAATATAACGTAAATAATAAATTAAGCTAAAATAATATGCCATATTATTATAAAATAAATAAACATGTAACTTATTTAGTCGTTTTCTGTTAGTGTTTTGAATCTTAATCTCGGTACAAATTTAAAATGAAAACATGACATAAAGTATGAATTTTTGATTATTTTATTCCAGATAATTATTGTTATTTTTATTTTTATTCCCAAACTATGCAAATTATCAATAAGCTTGCTCATTATATACAACTTTTAATTTGTGTTAGTAGAAAATCAGCTCCAGACACATATAGTCTGATCGGGAATAATTAGATTTATACATATAATATCCTAGTATATTCCATCATATTTAAGTTTTGAATACTAACATAACACATTTTTAGTTGTACAAATAATGTAACATCTCAACAAACGCAAAATTTAAATGTTGATCACAGTTGGTTTTGTTTAACAGTTTTACAGTAATCCAAGAAGGTTCATATTTTTAAAGTTTATCGTGATTACTTGTTTTGTACTATAGCGCAGTTATTTGTTTGTGCGACAACGTATCGCGTGCGTGCACGCGAAAACTATACCTTTATAACTGTTATTGATTGCTAATTCTATATGAATATTCAAAGGCTTTGGAAAGTAAATGCGCCCTAAATTATCGTGTCACTGTGACAATGAAAAAATACGTTGGTAATTTACTCGTGGCATATAGTTCAGTGGCGAATGGGGAATGCGTATCCGGGATTATAAATCAAGGCGGGTAGTTGAAAGAAAAGGGGTGAGAGAGCGCGTTAGACGTCATACCGCGAATCAATGCTCATTTGCATTAAAGTCGTCCGCGGGGGCGGACGTCAGGGCCGCTCGAAAGTGTTGCGCGGAACGGAAAAAATGCCCGCATTTGAATTGTTAATACTATGCAAGAAATTGTTGCATAAAAGCAGACTACTGTTAAAATTAGGTGCTAAGTAATGTAGATATGAAAAGTACAATAAATAACCTTCTTTTACTGGGTAACAATTATCGTGAAAGTTTTTTATTGTTCCTACATGAAAATGAAGAGATAATTACTGCTTGACTATTCATAACGCTATACGAATAAGTACCTATACCTGATAATATTCAATTTTATGTAAAATTATATATGTACGTGATATATAAATCCATGAAAATTGGTTCCGTATTATTAAAATCTTTTATTCATAGAAATACCTAACTATTAAAAATGTATTTATGCATGTTATTATGAATATTAGAGATAAAATGAGTTGAAAACAAAATATATGATGAAGAAATATAGCTCAACCGCTATACACGCTAAAATATAATGCTGATATGAATTAAACGACAATGAGTATGAGACTTAAATCTTTCCCAGACCTGGAAAAACTTTCAACGAGTGATCTGAGGAAGGATTATCTGATAATACTTGTATCTATTATCTACTATTCGTCGTACATATTAGTGGTAAAAAAGTGGTTTATCGATAACGTTATAAAAAAACTAAGGACTCTCCTGAATTCTTGTCTCACAGTATTTTATGACAAAACATAGCTGTCAATAACACAATCGTCTTTGACATTTCCCGTGAATTATTAGAAGAAGCACGTCACAGAATTTCTTTTGTCTGGGGCGGGTTTGGTGGCGTGCGTAGGGGCTGATCAGTATCGCGTGCAAGATAGCAATCAACGAGGGCACCGACCACGATTGATTCCACTGAGAGACCGACTGATCGCCCGCACATTCGGAATGGACAGAAAGTTGCTACTACTACAGAAACTTGGTCACTTTAATGTTTTATATTTAATACTTAAGTAGCCCTGAGACAAGAGCCTTTACCATGAGTTGGCATAGACAATGTTTGATGAGTTACATGTCTAAATCTATGGCACTTTTAGTCTAGAAATGTGTTTCTCTTAGTTACCAATATAGGCGCTTTTCAAAGTTTTCTTACAAATAATTTACAGAGACGGTAGCGAGTATTGTAAACTAAGAGCTCTGGGAACAGTTTATGAAAATTTGCTAACAAATAGAATGCTCTGTATTAAGGATTATTCGAATCATCCAAAAGTATGTTTAGAATTTTTTTGAATGTCGACTCCAAAAAAGAGTTTATAAATTCGTCTGTATGTTTTTCTTTTTTTATATGTTTGTTAAGTCCCCATCTTTAGAATGGATGGACCCATTTCAATGCCTTTTTTTATTGAAAGTTAACGTGATTGAGATGGTTCCTAGTTACATCAAATAAAGGGTTTTGTCGTGAGATCATTGAACATTTTCAATTTTAGAATTATTAATGTCATTTGACGATATTTTTTTTTGTATGGTAAGGCCATTAAGGTTATTGCATATTTTTGTGTATCTTGAAGACGTGGTATTAAACTTGGGGTCGGTTTTTGGCGTTTTACTGCGTTAAAATATAAAACTTGTTAAATGTTCATAAAAGACAACTGAATACGAAATAGTAAAAGGTCTATGGAGATATACCGACAAGTCGTGCATTTTCCTCGGGGTGTTTCCGGTCCATTGAGTAGAGTAGACCACCTGCCTCTCTACCAGACAGCTCGTAAGAGGACAACATAACAAGCTATAAATGTTTCGTTTCTATGTTTCGACTACGGATATTTAAAAAGTCACCTGAAACGCCGAAAAATGTATAAAAGATTCGGGAGTACCAGATATGAATATTTCGTTTCGCTGTTTCGACTGCAGATCTCTAAAAAGTCACCTTAAACCTCGTTCAGGTAAAATGCTAAATGCATTTGAAGTGCGCACGTCGTAGTTGGTAACTAAATTCGATAATTAATTTTGTGAGCTCCGCTGAGTGCAGCGCCCCTATCTCCACTTTGTTGACGACTAGTCGTTAGTAGCGGGTTTGCCCGAATAACTTTACTCCCACTGGTTCGATTGTTAAAAAATATCAGTGTTCACTCTGTTTGCCGTTCAGTCGTAAAATAAAAGAAGAAGGAACTGTTAACGTCATATAATCTGTGCTATAAATAAGCAGTTAGCAGATCTCTGTTCCCGCCTAATCTTCATACGGCTCAAGCAGCTTGTTTAAAAGTTTTATGTACAACTGGATATCTGAATATTGAAACACAAACATTTACCATCCAAAAACATGTTTGTTGATTCGTCTAATCATAAATTGGCGACCGCGACAGCACTCTACTCTTCTACTATTATTCTTTGGAAGATTCAAACGGCAAACGGCGTGAACAATTAATTATATTTAGTAATATGTACATACAATTCAAACATCAAAAATATTTTAAACAATTAAAAAACTTTTAAGTTGATATGATAAAAGTTCCTGATCACAAATTAGATACAGTACTGCTATTTAAATGATGCGCTTCGACTTGACACTTTTTACACTTTATACTTTTATTTTTAAATTTGCTGACCTAATCTAAATTTAACCGAAATGATTAATTGTGCGTAAAAACAACTGTATATAGACATATTTAAAATAAATTCGGATTTCTGAATCTTGACGAATATAGCAGAAGCGCATAATTTAAATAGTACTACTGTACGTAGTATGGCATTAGTACGTAGACATACATATCTTCACGAAAAGTCCATATTTCAATAACTTGACAAGATTATTCGGAATAATATTACCTACATATTAACACTGGTCGTATGGTCTTTTTTGTTGTTAGAATCGATAAATATAAAAGTACGTACAATTTATATTAACGAAGCATTAATAAGCTCTTACTAGAATTGCTTATAAGGGTTTGAATAGCAAAAGTTCATCATTCTGCCTATCACCACACACACAAGCTTACCAATAGCTTGTGATAGTCTTTCGGGTTTTTTAGAAAACAATGCCTCTTTACTATTTAGTAAAAGGTAGGCAGTAGATATATAATTCCAAGGAGGTTGGAACCTACGCTGCCGAGAGGAAATTTGTATTTCTAAGAATATACAACATACGTAAGGTAGGATATAGACGTTCACTGTTTGCTCTTTTTATGCGTATAGGTAGAGGGCCCATCGGTAAAAGTTTTAATGAAGCCGCAGTTTTTAACGATTGGTATAACCGAATTCCCGTTACTCGTTAGGGACTCATAATAGAGTTATCACCAACGTTTTTTCGTATTTCGAATGACACTGACATTAAAATCTGGTAAGTGCGCGTCAACATTGCTAGCGACGGGTTCAGTACCAAAAGTTTTAAGATTTGATTTATTTATAGTCAAATCTCAAAAACAAAAACAAAATATGGGAATATGGTAAAGTCACATAATGACTAAATCCGTTAAAATAAATTAAAAACAAAAAAACTTGCTTGGTTTTTGTTTTTCAGATCAGGTACCAAGAATTTGGCAACGTCAATTGTTTTCTTAAAATTGGTCGTGAATTTTACATATACTTTAAGGGTTCCGCATATTGATACGAAAAAATGGAACCCTTGTATGATCACTTCGTTGTCTGGCCGTCTGAGTGTCAAGACCTTTTTTCTCAGAACCACGTGAAGGTATTAAGCCATAATTTATATTAAATACTCAAGTCTAATGTCCCTTGGAGCTGTGAAATAATCATACTTTTACGCAAACGTGATCAAAAGATACAGCCATTTATGCTGCAAATTGTAGCCAATTTTTGAAACTTTCAAGGGAATCAAAATCTATATGGTACTTCCCGTAAACTCAGAATCTTGGGATTCGGTATGAAGCAACATTTTATAGCAGGGATGAAGGAAAAATTGAGAAAAGCGTACGTATTTAGTCACATCAAATAATAAAATATCGTGATTGGTGAATTTTTACTTATATAACTACAAGTTTGTACGGAACTCTCAGTGCGCGAGTCCCACTCGTCATTGGCCCGTTTTTGTTTTCGTTATGCCTATTTAGTTGTTTAGAAAGGTATACAAGTATAATATAATAATAATATCCTATCATGCAGTAGCGGTTTGTAAACAGTTTCTCACTACGAAGCGGTTATTATCGCATTGATTTGTGAGCCGACTGTTTATTGATTATAAACGCGATTGATAGCGGTTAAGCACGCAACTGGAATTGCGCTCCCGTGTAGAACAACCTTTATTAACTATAATTAAAAATATATAACATAATTCATCTTATATGATGGCGTTGTGATTGAATTTGAAAGCTTAATAGTGAGTTATTATTGATTGGCTGTAAAATCTAATAATAGCACTGCAAAAAATGTTTTACCGCTCAGGCAATATAGCTACTTAGTAGAACATGCAAGAGTTGAACATGGATAGAATAAACAAAATGATTAGTTTTTAGATATATTTCATTCGGATTTTTTGTATTTTATGTTATCAGACGTATTAGTAAGAAATAGACGAATATATATTATAACACGAGAGATAGAAGTAGGTACAGTACTACTATTTAAATTATGCGCTTCGGCTTCACACTTTTTACTCTTTTTACACTTTTAATATTAAATTGACTGACCTAATCTAAATTTAAGCGAAATTATTAATTATGTTTAATAACAACTCTATATAGATATCTTTAAAATACATTCGGGTTTCCGAAGCTTGACGTATATACGTATGTAGCCGCAGTGCATAATTTAAATAGTACTACTGTAACTTAAATTAATACTTTATCTTCTTATACCTAAAACTAAACGCTAATTTCTCTAGACTGAACTATTAAAAAACCTAATTATTTAATTATTATCTACCTACTTACCTAATGTCACTGATTTTACTTTCATAGTCATTATAGTTTATTAAATTATTTTATGATTTTCGATATCATTATAAAATAGTATTCGAGCGGTTTACCTATGACTTATTAAAATAAATTTTGCGTTCAAACTTTAAGATCCGATTACAGTCTTTTGGGGGTTGATTTTTGAAAAATAGTAGCAGATATACATATCTTTATACCAAGTTTCTTATGGGTTAGGCAGAGAGTGTTGAGTCTATGGTTCAATTCAGATTGTTAACTATATGTATATCAGATTTCATTAGCATTGACCTCACGGTTTAGTCATGGAAAAGTAACAGTCAGACAGATTGACAGACATACTTTTGCTTAAATAATCATATTTGACCGCCTCGTTGGTCGAGTGGCTAGCGTACACGTTTAACTACACCGACAAACCGCGAGACTCGGGTTCAATTCCAGACGGGGGCAGGCGTTTGTGTGATGAATATTTAGATGTCTGCATTTCCGGATCTGAATGTTTATTAAATTTACTGTGGCATATATTTAAGTATTTCTATGTATTGGTATCGTTGACTAACACCCATAACACAATTACTTACTTTTTTTGGGGTTAGATTCAATTTGTGTAACTTGTCCAGGGATATTTATTATTTTTTTATATTGTTATAGATCAGTGGATTATGTTCGTATTTCTCTAAATATAGACAAGCAAATAAGACATTAATCCTGACTTGTGTAAGAAAGGGAGTAAAGATGGACGCCCACAAATCGTGTCCGAAGTGACAAGTTAAACAGGCCATCTTCTGCGACGTGTCTGAGTTATTCCGCCTTTCACTCAACATATGTGGCTAATTAATTAAACATGAATTAATTGGTGCTTATTTCGTTTCCCTATAATGCGGTGAAATGGAAAATTCCTTTTTTTATTGCAAGTACTTTTTTTAACATGCTTCCGAAAAAGGTTGTACTTTCTTTATTACAGTTATTAAATGTTTATCTACAACAATATAACCTACAAGTATAATAACTTGCAAGTAAGTAATTATTCATGATTTATTGTTTTTTTAACAAGATTTAACTCTTGTTTATCCGAGCTATCTGCCTTCCTGCCAGGCAGCTCAAAAAAGGCGAGCATAGGCTTACCGTTAACAACATCGTGACATATGACAAGGATTCGCAGAGGCTCGCCCGCATTGGTACCATTAACATCCCGGCCTCAGGTTGGCAACGCACCATTACCACCTTAAGTGTCTGTAGGTGGAGTGAATTTCTTAATATCAGAAAATATGTGTAAAAGTGAAAATATGTGTGCTTACAAAAATAAAAAAAATTGATTTTTGTTCATTCGTAATCCGTGAATAATTCAACGTAGTGTTAAGTTTCATTTTAAATTTTTGTATTTTGGAATTAATAGCTACAAATCAGTGGCATATGGTTCTGATAGAATCCTAAGTAAAGCATTATGATTAGCTTTCAAAAATCTTTGGTTGTTCATAGATAATACACGTGTCAAAAAGTCATAGCCCATTAAAGGACACATGAATTAATTGCATTTTGAGCTGTATTTGTGATGTAAAAATATTATCTTTAAAATTATGTATCGGATAACATCGTAGAAGAATAACTTAGGTAGAGAGGTCAAACGGACTAATCCTGAAAAAATCGAGTAAAAAAAGTAAGGTACAAGATGTCCCTTAATTATTTTACTCGATTTTTTTGACGGTTTAAAACTTAAGAATCAAATCTTCTCTGTATGAGATAAGCTCGCGCATTGTACATATTTTGTAAGCTTTTTGTTATTTTATTTAAGTATTTTTTGTTTATGTACAATAAAGAATTAAACAAATATTTAAAAAATATCCTTGTTTGCAGTCACCATAATGTTAATGTTTGATGTCCTGTTTCAGTTTCGAGGATAAACTAAAAAAAAGTTTTGAGGGTAGTATAGTTTTACGCAAGAGGCTCTATATCAGATTGGTTATATCAGGTTGGCTATTATCTCTTTGGTGACCTTAAGCGGCATGGAATTATCTAAAAATCTACCTGCTGATGACCTGCTACAAAACTGTTTGGCATACATAATTCCAGAGATATGTAGAGTATTCCCTTTTGCACTGCTAGGTCGTTTTAAAATTGGCACATTCGTTTTCGTAATTGCGAATTTGCCAAGATCATGCGGTGACAATATTTCTCGGAGAACAAACGCTTGTAAATCAACGTATCCGAGTGATTTACGTGTTATATCCGTTTTGTTTTGAATTGAACTTTGCGATTATATTTTAAATCACGTTTTCGTGAAATCGAAAAAGTGTGTGGGTGGTGAACGATATGTTTACGATAGTCTGGTTACAGCTTTTCGAAATAATTGCCAGCAGTCGACGGACCACAAGTAATGCGTCCTTATTGTTTTTTCGTCGTTTACGTGTTTGTTGATGGACTTTTTACACTGAAATTACTGCCAATTGTACGAGGTACTTCAAAAGAAATATTAAGTACCAAACAACCTTTTTGGTCACAAAAAAGAGTTTTATTGCAGTCATGTTCTAAATTCAATTTTTGGAAATTTTATTTATTGGATATTAAATAAACTAAGTATCTTCACGCATCTAACTCTAGGTAGGCGCAGGTGCAACAAAAATACCCACGACTAGCCCAATACACTAAGTACCGTAATGTGATAGGTGGCAAACCTATCGCTAACCGGGTACATATTCAATCCCAAATAACGTCGTTTAAATTACTAGAAAGTTGAAAAACTCACATTTTTCTATTGGTTGCCCGACCGGGAGATCGAAACCCGGACCTCACGAAGTCCACCACCGGACTGTTAGGCCACAGAGGCTAAATATTGATCGTGTTCCAATAATTCGATATATTTAGCGTCACAAAAAGACCGACATACACTATTTAAATATATTACATTTTTCTTAAAAGTAGCAATAGATCCATAAAGCTAAGATTTAGACAGACTTGTATCTGAATTAGAATTTGAAACGAAATATCCATCAATATGTGATAATTCGCGCTACCTAATTCAAACTCTATCCGCCTTATTAATTAGTAAGCATGGACTAGTTAGGAGTAAAATTGAGTTGATATTATAGTCTGTATCACATGGTAACCTTGGAGTACTTTACACCGTGTTTATTATTAAGCATTCTTGGATTACTGTGTATGTATTTCTTTTCTCTTTTAGAAAAAAGGTTTTAGGTTGAAAATGTCTAGATCAGACTTGGAATAATTTCAAAAACAGTATGATCTTACTTAAATACCTTTTTCATGGCGTCATTATAATATTGTTATTTATTCAAGCATCTAGTTTCCTTGGGGGTAAAATACCAAATGGGGGTACAAAAGATTAATATTTAAATATTTATTAACCTTCCTTAGCTCAGGCAGATAAAGCACCATGGCCTCCACAAAGAAACGGAATATATTTGCCCAGGACTACAAAGAGCTCTCATTTATGTACGATGCCAAAATTCCTTATGATAACGTCCTTAGCACAATTAGTAGTGCTAAAATAAGATCGTTCTAAATTATCACAATGAAACCATCTCGTTCCTAGCGCGGCGCAATAATAAATTTGTTCAAAACGTATCTACATTTAAATGTATGCGCTGTCGTCCTTTTATCTGTATCTAGATAATTGTAGGGTTGCGAAGTGATGACATTGTTCATTCGTTCCAAAATTATGATAGCTGCTAATTTCATCGCCGTTGGCGGTCGTTCCTCAGATGAATTGAAATATGCACATCTTGTGAATTATTTTAGGGATATCGTTTGTGTATTTGTAAGTCTTTTCCCTTCTACACTTCACACAAGACCAGTACTTACTTACAAAACCAGTAAGAACCAGAGGCCTCTTTAAAACAACCAGATATCTGCTTCGGTTTCTGTACTAAGCTTTCCATAACAATGAAGTAGATCAGTAAGAACCCAGTTAGGAGTTGAATTAAAGTTTTTTTTAATTACAGTAGCTAATCTATTGACACCAATATTTTACATGATAATTTTATAAGTTCCTAATGTTTAGTAAGTGTACCTAAGTAATTTGGTATTCAAGTTTTATTATTCGAGTTATATCTTCTATGGTGAGATATTCTATTTGAGGCAAAAGATTTAGAAATAATGAAGTTGTCCTATAATGACAATAGAAAAGTTTGCATTGCATTTTAGTTTTTAAATAAAAAGAAAACTTATTACTTCGGTCGTCGATTTAATAAGGAAACCTCGATTTCAACGTCCACTCGATTAAAAAAAGAAATTAAAATATCAAAAAATCTACTACTAATTATAATTATCGACAAAGTTAGGCTGGATTTCACCGCCAAATTTAAACGCGATCAATTTCACGCGTTTAGTCAGTTGCCAAGAGTGTCAATCTTGTCAATTTTATGGTCAAACAAATTTTGGTAGTTGTTAAATATTTTATTATTAAACTTTCTCATGAGATGGGGATATGCATTTTATAAATTTTAAAAGAGAGTTTTGCAATTCTTATGAACGTTATCACAACCAATAATTGTACTCGTTTACACTGAACTTTTACTAAACTCGGTTTATAATGTGATCGGTGAAATCAGCCCTTAGACTGCAAATGTGTTTTGAACCTAAGATGCAGTTAGTTACTTCAAATATAATGTGTACAAATTTTAAATGGTTCAATCGTTTAGAAACTACAATGTGGACACATATTAGTCTACATTCTACAATTCTAACAGTTATTGATAATATGCGTCTCGCGCCAAATGCGAAAATAACCTTAAATCCTCACAACCATTTAGCGGCTTGTCCGATTCTAAATGGCTGTAGCAAATGTTTTAACAAAATTTAAACTAAACTGAGTCTAATTACATGTTATAATCATATGCATATCTCCGTATAATGAATTTGAATGTTTGTAAAATTATTAAGTGAGTAAATAGGAGTATAAAGTGAATATTCAAGTCCCCTAGGAGTATCAGACTCCTTACGGGGAATGACGGCCGTTAAACAATTCATACGACGATCATAGATATAATTTTATTTTATTGATTACTAAAAATTATCCGCGGTTTTGCCTGCCTAACTACTAATTAATAACTTAATTTAATACTGCTACTGGATCAAATAAAGCAAATCTCATATACAGAGCGAATATTGTGTATTGTAAAGTCTCTTGTTTCGCAAAACAAATAGTCAAAATATATTTTTAAAATAAATTAGTAATGTTGATTTTAATGAGTCCTAACAAATATGGACTGGTGTACTCGACTAGAACTATGAATATTGAAAATCTAGGCAGATCTGTATAAATTCGTACTCACTTTGTTTATCCAGAAAGAGAATAAAAGTAAAGATATGACTTCAAAGGTAAGGAAATAATGCTGAAAACGATAGCTGTCTTTATAAAAATGTTTAATCATTTTTGTTTTTCTAACGTTAAATTGAACGTATTATGATAACAACACTCTACGAACAATATTAAATCTGCGATAAAAATGACTTTAACACGTGCATCAAAAAGTAAAAGTAAACAAAGGCTGCAAATAGCACAAAGATGTCGTCTTCTTTCGCGCTCTCAAAGCCGCTTATTCGAATAGCCGTAACAATTACTTTCCTGCTATTATCCCAGTCAGTTAGGTATAAAATCATAAAGTATATAATGAGACGCGGTATTATAATCATAAATATGCCCGTAAAGAGGTCTGATTGCTTCGCTGGAAGTCATCAAAGCGGCCGCAGGACGACTTACATTCTTGGCGAAATTATTTCTTGACCCCTCCGAGATTGTCGCCACTCGACAACAGATGGCGTTACATGTACATTGTTGTAAGAATATTCAACTTTTTATTTAGATGTTTTTTGTTTTATTTCTGTATAACCGCTCTTTAAGCGGCTATTTAGTTTTTCAAAGGCGTTTCTAAGTGGTTACGTCTGGAGTTTTTACGGAAAATTGCTTTTGTAGTAGGCTTAAGTGGTTAGTAATAATTGGATCGTGAATTTAATTTATCTTTAGAAATGATAATTTCATAATTGTCTTCACAAACGTTTGAGGCAGATCTTGTTAGGTTAGTTATTTTGTTAGGTTATATTTAAATAACTCTCAAATATTATAATTTATTTTGTGATTTTTATAAGTACTTACGCTAACCGACGTTAGGTGGCGTTACCTATTTTAAATTATTATGACGAATTGAGCAATTCTTTTAAAATACTACAAGATAAAGAAAACCGTTATTTAAAGAAACTGGTAAAATGTTATAAGAATATTAAAAACACAATGAGATAATATAATTGAGCAAGGTTATTTAAAATGGAAATGAAAAGCCACAAGATAAAGTTAACAGGTAAATTGAACTGTTTTATTTTTTATTTCACTGCTATTAAATTATAATTCATATATTATACTTTGAAGTACCACAGAATATACATTATAATCTATAACATTATGATGTTCCTGATAGTAGGTTATTTCCCATTCGTAGCCCTATTGGAATAATAGGTAAATTCCTTCGTTTCGAAAAGTCATCATCTTTATGGCCTTGATAAAGAATTGTATTTTTTAAACTATATTTACTCACATCCAATAAAGTCAGAAATGGATTGATGGAGTTTAATGAAGTTTTTATGTGAAAAGACAGTGAACAAACGGCTCTCCTGATAGAGACACCAGCTGTCGCTTCTAGACAGTGTAGATTCTGTGGGGGCGTTGCTGTCCTGTGGAAGTGGCATTATGTCAATAATTGTGAAGACCTACCGACTACCATACCCTCCGGAAAGGAACAAGATAGTGTTGTTATAGCGGCAGGAATTGGTAAGGCGGTGCTCTACACGGGCAAGTTGCAGTGACAAAACATTGCTTATTGGTTCTCGGAGGTTTATGGGTAATATCTTATCTATCTTCAATATACTATCTACTATGTATCTCTAATTGTAAGGGACTGGCGAGTCACCGTAAATATAACGAGTGGTGGTGAAGCTAAGATCACAGATTTTTTATTTTTAGATTCGGAGGAATTTAGGTGTTTGTTTGTATGCAAAATGCAATTGTAAGTCTGTAAATTGTTTAATTCTGAGCAGGTTTTAAAAAACTGTTTTGAAACTTCTGATAGAATCACTGAGAAATCAGGGGGACTTACTCACTTCTCAATGTCAAAGTGTTAACGCAGCGCAGTCCACTTACCAAATGACAAAAAGCTTTGGTGAAAATCACAATCTAGGTGTATAATGCTCAAGATAAGGGAATTTTATATATCTATGCGCACAATCGACAAGACAAATATGTAGACGGAACCTTTGTAAGCATGTAAGCGTTGTAGATCAATCTACAACTGTCTTTTATTAAAATCTATAAAATCTTTCGGGCTTCAGCCTCAAGATCTTTTAAAAAGAATTGGCCAATTATACTCCTATCAAGCAGCTCATAAGATGTAACTCTAATTTTGTATCACTAATAGTTTAACTGCGACTGGATAATAGAATTTATATATCACGACTTAGATCATTACCCCTGACCTACTTTTTCTGTCACTATAACTTCAATGCCTACTCTTATATTCCGGTCTGGAGGGTTAGATAGTCAGTAAACTAATTCGCACAAGCGCTCCCAATATTTATTTCAACTCAGCCTTTAGGTTGGCAACGCACCTTTTCTAGCTATGGCATCTATAAGTGGCTTGTGATTCTTACAAGATCCGTCTGCTTGTTTGCCTCCTAATGTTATAAAAAAAACTATTTTGTTTGAAATGTTTGTTTGGTTGAATTTGATCTCTTCTATCTTTGCTATATATTTACGAGTATAAGCTTCTTAATTGATTTCACCAAGTTAGTAACTCGTCTCTAACCCTTTCTGACAAAGCTGCAAAGTTTGTGTCCGCAATTCCGACCTTGACCACATAATAAACTTTTAATGTTTCGATTATTGACATTTAGTAATTTTTGGGATACGTTCATCTAAAACTTGTTTTTATCGAAAATTATTAGTTTTAATAGATGAAAATCATTCCGCGTAGTAAGTTTTTCAGTGTGTTTTAAAATCACCGATAAATATTGAGAAACTTTTCAAGTTTTCATCTTCAGCGGATAATAATTATAATAATACTACATTAGCTAGTATTTCCCCTCTTGGTCTGCGGTTTATTTGAAGTTAATATGATTCTTTTACCATCAGAAGAGACGTGTGTTTGTTTTTCTTCTTATCTCTTTAAAAATATATAGGTCAAAAGGTGAGCGCTGATTTTTGTCCCTATCACCTAGGTGGAGTAGTTATACGACATTCTGCCAACAAACCTTATCTTCTCCCTACAGACAGTAAGAATATTTTTACACTTACTAATGCAGGTTGGCTACGCACTATTGCCATTGTTTCTGTGTCTATATGTGTTAGTATTGTACAGTCTATAAACGATGTTTCTTTCGCATCATTAGAAGATTACGAGTAGTTTGTTTGTTGTTGCCATTTTTATAAAAAAAACATGTTAAAATGGTAATCAAGTCAACAAAATACTTCTTACATTTCCTTACCCTTTTACAAAATATAAAATGCAGTTTGTTTATTAACACTGTTTCTTATATGGTTAAAGTTTTCACAAGCGATGAAACAATTAATACATAAAAGCTCAATTGAATATTAAAATTTGCTTAACGTTAAACTAAGAGTGAACGAGGGGGAGTTTGGAGAAAAGGAGCATCGAGGACGCTTAACTTCGAGAGTAAAGCCTTTGGTGTCCTGCGCCGGCCGATAGTGGCCCATTCAAAATAGATTTTCACGCTACGCCTCAACCACTTTTGAGAGCCGAACTTTGTCTAAATATTGTACTCCGAACTTCCACACACTTAATATGCGCTCTGGTTTAACACGCATTACGGGGGAACTTTTTCAATATTCCCCACGCGTGTTGCAAGCCATTAATTAAAATTACCCAGTATGTTCTCATTACATTATTAATCTATATATCTGTCTATTTTAAGTTTTTACTAACGCGTATGATCTTTTATTAGAATTTCAGATTATTATGATTATATTTATTATATCGAACCTTTTACGGCTATGGAAAAAGTCAAACGTATTACTGGCGTTAATTATTACAAATGCCGTGGCGTTGTTTAATTGGTGCATAAGGATTAAGTGAATAAATACGTCAATTTACACTTGAGGATTAAAAAATTGTATAGTGATGTTCTTTGCTTGATAAACGTTGATGGGTAACCGATTTATTTGTTCAACGAGAAACTTAATGCAGTCACGATAGTTTTTTGTAATAAAAACGCATTAAAGATGGCTATTGGCCATAAATAAAATATAAAAGTCGATTTTTTGAAAGAACTTTTTCCTTTCGATCAAGTTCACACGCGATAGCATTCTTATAAATGTCAAATTAGACATGATATAAACGATATTTTTGGTTCACTTACTTTAGAATAATAATGCAATATGTCTCAAATAAAGGAATACAAATGTCAGGAAAGTCAGTGAGTTTACATTACGCAGCCTGTCGTTGATAAATTACTGTTCCTAATTAAAACGACTGACTTCTTATTTTTTTGTGTAAAAAAATTGTAAGTAAAATTATGATAAATTGAATTAAAACGTGTAATTGATATAATAGTTTTATTGTTAATTTTGTGAATAAAAACAAACCTTTATTATTTTAAACATATAATATAACCAGATTTGTGTCAAACATGTTCGTTTAAAAAGATATATATTTATCAGCAAATAATAAAAACGACAGATCACTTAATCATTACATAGAATCTATTGAGCGTGTTTAACATAATGCAATGTATTACAAACAAGACATAAACGTCATTTAGAAACATTCAACTGTCACGCCTGAATACGCTCGATCTTGAAATTAACATAAAAGAATTGCAGTACAGATAAAAAACACTGCATAGATTATAAAGAATGACAATACCCGCCTCTGCGCTAATTATTATCAGCCTTTTTTGTATTTTTTCTCGCTAGTTCTATTACAAATTGTATGTACGTTAATTGACTTGGTTGTTTATGCTAAGCACGGGCTTCTGGAACGTGTGCATAGATAATTATTACTTTTTATGTTAATTAAAGGGGTTGAATGGATGTTTTACGGTTCAATAGTGAATTAGGTGTTGAATACGAACAAATTAAGTTTACTATTGATTTTGATTAGCTGAAATGAAATGAGCAAACAGCCATTACGGTTTTTAGAGTTTCTTCTTCTACTTAGTAGAGTTTTTAAGTAGAGTGTTATTCTCATCGTGTTCTTTATTATTATTATTATTGTTCTAGATTTTTCTACTATGGCTTAAAGGGATAAATTGATATTTGAAAAGTTGTTCGTTAGTTTTATAAAAAAAAAAACATTTTATAAACACTGACAAATTGATATAGCATTGAATTTATATTACCTACTATCGTTCTAATTTTTCCAAATGAACATCACCAGAAATGTAAAATCTATGGTATTTAGAGGCCGGTAACGAGTCACGTCCTTTAAAAGGAGGCCTAGGATAGCGTTATATGCAAATCGGGCTCTAAGCAGGTATTTTTAAAATGATCAAAATAAAAAAAATGTTCTCCAAAACACATTGTTGCTATAGTTATTACAAATGTAGACTTATTAGATTTTTGCATTAATTTAAACTATTACGCGTAATTTTTTTCGTAAATCGAGATAACCTGGACTTTGCATGTTCTGGGGTTAAATACATGGGCAGTCAATGCTAACGCCGGAGAAGCGATTGATGAAAAACTTTAACAGTTGCCAAATTGAAGCTGGGAGTAAATTCTAGTGGAAATAAATTCCTTTTTCTGCAAATGCGACATCAAATTTAATCACATTCGGGTGTTGGAGGCTAATAAATGAATATTTCTTAGTGATTTTATGAATAATGGTCAAGCTATTGTCTCGTTCCCAATACGATATGCAGTTTCGACAGTTATAGCAGTAAACGTGGGAACAGCATTCCGCAACACAGGACAACGGAATTACGCATGTGGGAACTGGGCAAGTTGTGAAAACAGTGGAAAATGACATGTTTCTGGTACGACGGCGCGTAATGAGCGGCCGCGACCGTACTACGCATCATTTCAATGGGAACCATAACAAATACCACGGTCAACTGCCTTTTTTTGTGATATTGGAAGGCAAACAAGCTGTCGGATTCCCTGATGGTAAGAAATTTCCGCGCCCTAGACACCAAAGGTGGTAATAGTGCGTTGCCAACCTGAAGCTTTGATGTTAGGCCTCGAGCAAAAGTAAGTTTACCGGCTATCTTGCCCTCCAAACCGGAACACGTCTTGACGTTACGGCGGCAGGAATAGGTAAGGCGCTGGTACCAATCCGGGTGAGTCGCTGCGAAACTCTACCACCTAGTCAGATGACACGGTGCTAGTGACGCCTATGCAGATGGGCTAAGAATAGATTAATAAAAATCCTTTTCTGCAAAGGAGCCCGGATATTTTTATTAAAACAGCGAACAAGCATGCGGTTCTCCTGAAGGCAAAAGTTATGTGTGCTGTCCTGTATCTAAGGCGCCAATGTGCATACCGTCTACCTTTTGGACTGCCCAGTGACTAATACTTTTGTTACGGCGGAAGGGTTTATGGTATTAGAACCTTACCCGAAATTAAAAAATCTAAAAAATATAAACAGAAACAGAATCTAATGAATAAGACAGGTGAATGTTAGCCTGTTATGGGTTCACCAGATGCACCTCCAAACTGGAACATTACAAATGGGAGTATTTGCTTATGGCATCAGGAATAACAACCAACCCCGGAGAGCCATCACATCTATTTGCTTGATTTCTTTTAATTATGATAAAAATAATGTGAAAGGGTTTATTGATACAAACTCAAATTTACGATCATATTATTAAATAATGAAATACATATTTATACTAAAGGTTTACTTGCTCGTATAAATAAATTATAGCATATGTACACCTATCAACAATATAAACTCGAACTAAATAAAGCAAATATTAAAATGTAAAACAAATGGGAACGGACATTTACGAAAAAATACGTAAAAATATACGAAAAAAATAATTGGCATTTTATGTTCCAAATTAAAACCTACGTTCCAAGTATTATGCCCACAGATTCAAAACACTATTTAAATATTAATTTATTTTTTGTCTTTTCTTCAAAAGATTTTTGTCTTGTCTTGAAAGTGTTTTTGTTAAATAAAAAGTATCTATAAGGTTGACGAAAGTAATGAAATGAGCAAAATTGTAAATGAATATAAATTATACAGTTTCATGTTATATTTATTTATGTTCTTAGCTTTTATTTTTTTCCTAAAATAAACATCGCCAATAACGTTATTATTTTTTTGTTCTCCATGATTATGAATATGTGTAAATTTTACATCTGTAAATTTTGTTTTTTTACGATGTAGATTTTTATGATCTTGTCTAAGTTCGAACATCGAATGTAGTACATAAGTACAAAGACATAATAGTATTAATATATCAACTTAATTATGATTTCTATATGACTTTTTATGTTATTTAACTATATGCTTATTAGTTTGTCATTTTTTACATCTCTCATCTTAACAGTTAAGACCATAGTTAAATAAGAGACAGGCTTCTAGAGTCTTATTCTTAAGACATTTCTGTTAATTATTAAAAAAAAACGACAGTGGTTGCTTAGTTACTAATCTGTAGTAGCCATATCTTGGTTATAGAAATGGTCGTAAGTAAACATTAAAGATAACTTGGAGGATACAGTGTTCTTTGAAAATGTATTTTTCAGTTTCATGATTTTCGATTGCAACTATTAAGTAGTGTTGAACGTGAAACATTGCATGTAATATGCTGACTCGCAGTTTCCAATTTATTTTTTAACTAAAACAAAATGGCGGACGGCATTAACAAAAGCGACACGTATTAAAACTATAAATCGAAGTCGCGGTACGCCTGGGAGGAGCTTGACCATGTCCCCTTAACCACCCACCCCCCTTTATGTAGCAAGGGAGGGGACACTTGGTCCTGTGAAGCTAGTTTCCGCACGGGAAGGAGGTAAGGAGTTTTAAGGAAATACGTACGGATAGGGAGTGTGGAGGAAAAACAAAAATATAATTACGAATAAAATAAAAAAGTGCGGAATTCTTAGAGCTGCCATAATCTTATATTAAAAACGATATTTCTTCAGAAAACTATATCCTTATTTTAGAATTATAAATACCTTATGAAAAATGGTAATTTTGTGTAACAGAATAAAATGCAAATTCTCCTAATTGCGTGCTTTTGACCCTTACAAATTATGGCAATTCCATTGATTGAAAAATTTAGAATTTCCTTCCAAATTTTTGGACAATCATTTCGAAATTCAATAGCTGAAATGATAGCTCAGAAGTTTGAAAGCATTTAGATCAATTGTACCAAAGTTCAACCAAAAATATCTTTTGTTCTTGGCTGTTAATCGTTCCTGATCACGTCAAATAGCTACGGTAGATTCTTCTCATGATTGATGGGGCATTTGACAAGCGCTGATAACGGGTAACGTGGCAAACCGTTTGGAAGATTGACTGGGGGATAAATTGATGGAACGGAACGTTCCGGTATCAAAACAAGCGGTATAAACTACTACCAATGATATGCTAATTTCACGAACGGAATAAATTCACCTAATTTCAGCTTAAATGGTTTACGAAAGATTTTTGAAGATTTTGTCATTGGTAATAGCTTTTAAGATATATATTTGAATAGCTACCTTTTTTTGGAATGAGTGACTTCAAAAGCATGATGGCAGCTTCGTCACACGCCCACGCATGCATTTTGCGATATGAATCCCTCCCTTTCTCCGTTAATTTGTCCCAAGGCTTCGGCTTCGATAGCAGTTCTGATACAGTCCCTTGGGACAGTCCAAGCACATATTTCGCAAACAGTCTCTGTCCGATGTTATGTACGGAAAGCAATTCTCGGACTCGTCGGCTTATGTGCAACGTGTCTAGATTTGAATTTGCGTATTTGTCCATGTTGTATCTTAACATTTCTTGTAAGCGTGCTTCCATTGGGTCTCCTTTAGGGATAAGGGAATCACCGAGCCGGCCGACGAGGGCTCCAGGAGGTAAGGGGCCCATATCCTCTGCGAACCGGTACGGCCTGTGTTCTTCAAATCGGAAGGGACTCGGCGGCGGCAGCGGCAACGGTACTGGCCCGTTGTTATTGTGGTGCGTCGTGTTGTTGTTGAGTGGTGGCGGAGTGCTCGGCCATTCGTCGCCACCTGCGGTGAGAGCACGGTTACGCGGGAGCACGAGAAGGATGGAGGGGTTGAGGGGGGGGTGGGTTCACGTACGCCCGTAAGCAGTAACCCAACGGCGTACGGTTTCTTACATCAAGCCTACGATACGATTACGCACGTTCGTGAGCCGCGGTGGGTGTGGGAACTGGATTTTCCGAATTCCGCGATATATGCGACGCGGTTACGAAACGGCATGGACTAACTATCCTTACAAATGATGCGTTCGAAGACGCTATACACCCACATCATACAACTGGAGGTTACGAGCTTTGTGACAAAAATGTTAACATAACCTCAAATTGTATGATAGATTTTCTCATTTTACAAATTTGTTGTGCGGGATTTAATAAGTGTATATTTTATGATACGTACCGGTATCTCGCCTTTCGGTGCTTCTTTCTCGTTCCGAGGAGTCTCTTTCGTCTCGATGGGAAGAAGGAGCGGGGGAGCGCAAAGGTTCTGGCTTACGATCTAAACGTTCACCAGGTCCAAGGTCCATTGATCGGAGCAAACTGTAACAAATTTAATATCTTGTTAATACCAGCATGATACATACAAAGTTTCTTATCGACTTTACTAATAATCACTTTTAACATTTGCTGTTTTTGTTAGCATGCTTCTAATTATTTTTCTTTTTAGATTATCTTTTGAAGATTTTTTAATTCACGAGGTTTGAAGAGTTCTACAACTACTATAGATTTAATAAGTCTCTTACTGATTTTGTGATCCAAATATTTCTTTGGGATGTGAATGTGTGTGCGGCCTCTCACTTGGGCCGAGCTCCGAAAATCGGAGCATGCTGGAACAATCAGAAAAAGTAGGAATTCAGATGTAGTTATACAATGTTTAGTTTTAGGAAGTCTCATTAGTTTCCTCTTTTTGTACATTTATGCATATTGTATAACTTTAACCTATTTTGTTAATCATTAACAATATTATAAGATTTGTTCAAATTGATATGCATTATGTATCTTTTAAGTCTATATTTATAAATTCAAAAATCTTTTTCTTTGGTAATCGCATCATGCGTGAGTGGATGGAATAATTTTGCTAATTTTTTTTAATGTGTTATTTTTTTCAGGAAAGGTGATGTAAAACAGAACCATTCACGTATTCGATATTGAAATAATTAAACATTTCCTTGGATGAATCATTAGTACCTTGTCAGCGAGGGACAGTGGTTGCGGATTCAATTCCTATGTATATATTTAATTCAAAGCAATTATTTATATTGAATACAGACTTCATTAGTTATTACAAACAACTTTGTTGATATATTAACCTATAACCTATGTAAATTGTTTTTTCTACTTTTGAAAAATGTAAATAGCGATATGTCACTACCATAACCAATTACATATTAGTTGTATGTTTCGTTTATCTTTGAAAATGGCGCCCTAAATAAAGTCTCCAAAAGGTGAGTGACGAATGCCGACTTAATATGTTACCAGTGTTACCAAGTAGGACAGGTTGTCAAAATCAAATCTAAATTTATCTCTCTAAATATGCCACTAAGTAGAAAATATTAAAATCACGGCAAACTTTAAGACGTCGTATTAATTGGCACAATACGTTTAGGGTTGAATTTATTTTATCAGGGTGAACAGCCCTTATCTGCTAATAGGGCAGCAAAGAACCTTCAAAGGGCCACGTCTCAATAAATTTATGAAAGGAATATTGCCAATAAGGACACCGGCATATCCTATTAATTAAAATACTTAATTAATTCACCTGAAATGGTTTTAATCAATGCCCTTTCTCGATTTATTAAGGTATACGTATCAGAATGACCTCACCCTAATTATGTTATCTAAGGCCGTAATACGTTCAATATCTTATTAAATATTCAATTTAATAATTTTTGAATTTGCTAACTGAACCTTTTTTATAAATAAGAAAAAAGATGAATACTTTCTGCTTAACACAATAACACATTTGTAGTACCTATTACTGATCATAATTAGCTTCTTTGTTGTAAAAATGAAAAAGGACCTTCGTTGTCTATCATGTGTAAATAAAGGATGATTAAAGATTGATAAAACAGATATAAAATGAGTGTATTTACCTTTCCGTGTTTGTATAAAAAGAGTAGTTAATTTGGAAGATGCTAGGAAGATCTGAACAAAATTGTGATACCTGTCATTTGATAGTCTCTGCCTACATCGCAAGAAGTTTGGTGTGAGGATTCAGATGTACCTATGTACTAGCTGCTATTCAGTCTCCTCAATATTATATTTTGTTTTTATTACTTTTGTGTGTAAAAATGTATAAGGTTGCATTACGTTGGTAGCTCACCTCACCTTTATTCTCTATAGAAGATGTATAATGTTATTGAAGGTTCTTATTAATTCAAAGTCTCAAACTAGCTTATGAAAATTTTATTTATTTCTTTTATTATCCTTTATCTTATTGTAAAAAAAGGTTTAACCTATATACAATAATAGGTGAAATCTCCATAGTCATTATCCTCATGTCTCCTTCTAGTACAAAATAGTTATTGAAAACTTTCACCCCTTAAATTCTGTCTAAGAAGTGCACTTGTAAATAATTAGTGTAGTTCAACGAGTTGCCTCACTAGTTTGGCGACGAATCGATATCTCGTAAACTCGGATTTTCACACCTACAATAGGGTTGTACCTTAATTAGAATTTAATATATCACCAATTAAACCTTTGATCGGGATAATGGTGCTAAATTAGGGAGGCACCCGGAGCACGGATTTTGTGAATGGAAGACGTGAATTGTGATTTGGTCGTATATTCGAAATTTCACTTTATTGTTACTATTGCGTCCCCAGGTGAAGGTGTGGACGGCTAATTGTTTCAATCTATACGTTTAAATTTTCGTACGTAGGAGCGGGTTATTTAATCGTCACCAATTGCTTTTGTTTCCGATTTAATAGCGCTGGGGTTTATAATAAAGTTATACTGAATATGACATTTTAAATTATCCTTAACATTTTTATCTAAAATATATCGTCTTTCATCTAATCTGTTGTTGAAAATACAATCGGGAGTTAAAGTCAAAGTTCGCAAGGCTAGTTCATTGTATTTTTATAGAGTTGAAAGCTTAAGAGTGATAAGTTTTAACCCGATATCGAAAGATTCCCGCATGAATACTAATACTATAAATGCGAAAGTATCTTTGTTTTTGAAACGAAGTTCCTTATTGCGCGTTGTGAATGGGGGCTAGACGGCAAAAATTCTTACGAAAATTTTGTCACGACAGGTTTTGCTCTGTGGTCTAGGGGTTCAG
>NJDC01000522.1:293547-306918 GCA_002245475.1 Calephelis virginiensis | reverse complement strand
TTGTACACGATGCCTTCCATTTTATTTTCACAGCTTAATTTTTTTTGGGTTGGCTGGAAGAAATTTCTTTAGTTAGAGATAAGCTCGCCTTTTGTGCATTTTTAACTTCAAGTGTATTTTGTGTATTTTAGTTTTTGTGTGCAATAAAGTGTTAAATAAATAAAATAAATAAAAATAAAAAAGGACAATTAGATTTAAATTAAATGACACGAAAACAACTTAAAACTTATCAAATTAAACTGTGGTGTAGGTTTTAATGACATAAAAATTGACTCAATTTCATTCGGTCATTGCATCACAGTGAATGGAACAATTTCGTTCTTCATACAAATTCCAGTTTCTGTCGTAGATCGAATTACCGCTGTCATAAGCAAACTACAGATAAAATTCAACAATATTGAATCTGTCCTATTCTTAATACCCTTTAAGAACTTGATACTAACTACTAGTTGAACTCAAAGCGGACCCTACTGGACCCTATTTTATGAAGAACAACCGGGATTTGCATATTTCAAACCTCAACCTTTGTGTACTTAATAAAAGTGTTAGATGTTTATACGGATATGATTTTATTATCTGGCCGCAGTCCTTTTAACTGGACTGAAATGTGAAACACAAAAAAATATTTTATAAATAACTATATATGTATATCCAGGCCATAGGTAATGGTAAAATCTGTGGTGGCTAGATGATGGTTGTGATATAACTTAAGTGTGATATATTCTGGTTTATTTATACGTATTCCTAAGTATGTATTAGAATAATTGACTAACGCCCATAACACAAGCTTTAAATTTGCTTACTTTGGGGTTACATTCAATTTGTATAATTTGTCCGATATAATTTTATTCAGTTCAAATGCGCAAGTGAAGTATTCGTGAAGAAATTATATGTACCGTATGTTTTTTTCAAAACTACCAAATCTCACTTCATGAGTTTAGGTAAATATGATACAGCTCTATTTTAGATACGGATATAAAGAAGGAAAAGAATCATGATTGAATACATGGATTAAAAAAAAAATTCAAGTCCAATTTTGCTATATTGAGTAATAATTTAATATAAAATTAATTAAGCTTTACTAATAGTAATACTCACGCCCGTACTTAATACTAAAAGAAGTACTTACTGAAAAAAGCAATGTTCCATTTTCAAAATTCCAAGCTCAAGATTTCGAATTCTACTTTTATTTAATTCTAATTTTACTTTACTTTCAAATTCTCATTTTACCAAGACCCAACAAGTGATTTTTGAGTTATACTAACGCATAAAGGCAGTCATATTGACAAGCTCGTCCTTTTTTAATTGTCTAAAATAAGAAAAATTAAATTAAAATGATAATGATGACCAGAGATAATTGAAATGCAAAATTGATTTGTATCTAGATATGTATTTTACAACAATAGAACGTTTACCACGAGTCGCTATAAATTACGTTCAGTTATTTACGAATAGCAATCTACAGTGCTTTTGGTCTAATATTTAGTTCACTTAGTGTCCGATAGAGGCGCTTTTCAAATTTTTCGTAGCAATACTTCAGACGCTAGGGAGTACAGCGTTGTAAACTGGTAAGGCCTCAGATAGCGTTCATGTTGCAGGCTGTTATCTGTCAAAGGTAGGGTCGACAAACATGTACTCCGCATACAGTACTGGGTAAAGCAAAGATCGGTGGCATTGTTTTGAAATCAGAATTTTCTTATTTATTACCATCTATTTGCTTTTCTTATCCTTTAACTAACAACACTGACTTCATCTAAAAGTGAGGGTTTATATGTTTGACTCGATTACGGCTAAGTCGAGGCAATAAGAATATTTAAAATTAACATAAATTTAGATAGCTTATCCGTATCTTAACACCCATATCTTTGAAGAGGTAGAAGGAGATACTCACTCAGAATTAGTCGAAGGTACTTATAAAAATACTGATATGGCAATTCCTTACATTCATTTAGCTCTAAAAAATAACAAATTGTATTGAAAAATATATTATTTGATATTTTTATGCATTTAGAAAAGTCTTGGATCTTTGTATAGCAATCATAAAAATAAAAAAAAACAGACCCTTTCGCTGTTTTACAACACTTTTTTAGACCACTCGTGTTTTCGGAAAAGATAACATATTTTTTACATACAAGATATGGTTTGCACTTTTCCATAATAGGTAAAACATCAATCTTTTTTAATTTTCTTTTAGAACATCATGGCAATGTAGTAATATATTCAAAACTACTCATTAAAATATTTTTTAGTTAAGCCATAAAAATTGCAATATTCGTAGTTATAAATTGTGTTTTTAAATACTTTTTTTTTATTATTTATAAGTTATGATTATTAACTCTGGAAATAACACTTCATACTGTCGATAGTTTTTAACCGGATTCAAATAGGTGAAGATAACCAATTCGTCGACATGTTTTTTCGGATATTCGTTACGTGATTACTTGACCAAGAAAAAAATAACTTTTTTCGGAAAATATTTTACGACTCAGACATTGTCACATATACTGAAATTTGATCAAAATGCGACAAGCAGTTTTTGAGTTATATTTAATGACGAATATTTTTTTTGCACTTACACGACGCAGTAATGAAATAGGACTAGTGTCTAGTTGTTTTGCAGGTCATAGGTATAAATTTTGGTATCGAGTTATACGGTACATGGAAATATGAGCAGGTCGATTTTAACCAACTCCGGTTATCAATAAGGCTTGTTGTATGTTTCTTACGCAATTACGCGGCCAAAACCGAACAAATTTTGATGGTTCTTATTTGAAATGAAGATCAGGGGGCTGAGTCAGTATATTTTTACTGATGGTCACTGGGTACAGTGTACATTAAATAGCTGTGAAATGACATGTTTTATATTTGGTATCTCCAGTGACCAATAGAAATACAATGGGGATAGCAAATATAAAACACGTCATTTGACAGCTATTTGATGTACATTTTACCCAGTGATCATCACTAAAAAGATACGGAATTGCCCCGCAGGAGTCCTGCGGTTGTCCGATATAAATTTGATAACGATTTGACAATTGTTTTTGAGATATATTTAATACTAGCTGCTACCTGCGGCTTCGCCCGCGTTTTCACAGAAACCCGGTGTGCGATCGGGATTAAAAATAGCCTATATGTTAATCCAGGTCACAATCTACTTGTCTTCCAAATTTCAGACAAATCCGTTCAGCCATTCGAGCGTGAAAGAGTAACAAACATCCATACATCCATACTTACAAACTTTCGCATTCATAATATTAATAGGATTTTGAAAATACTAAAAAATGATAACGAGCAACATATAAAAAAAATCAAACCGCGAATGACGAAATTGAAGCCGTTTTTTTGTAGTTATAGTGCGCTTAACAAATTACCAACTAGTGGACATACAGACTAGCAGACTTAACACATGAGAGGCTTCGAAACAGAACACAGGCACACTTTTTATCCTGATATCCTAATTTCCGCTGGAGGGCAAAATAATTTTAGGCAAGACTGCATTATAATACTTAGTGTCCTCATCCGAATTTCTAAGGCTGTATGTGATGTACATTAACGGCCAATATTGATAACCTATCTCAGATAAAAGAAATAGTTTAGATCAATTGCCAGATCGCCGCTGTTATTTTTCAATCTGTTTTTTTTTCAATTTTTTCAAGTTTTCAATCAAAAATTCAATCTTAGCAACAAAACTTCAGGAGGCCTATCTTTGACTGTAGATAGGTTAATACTTTCCGTATAAGTGCAAGACTGTTGGTAATACTTAGTGTCCAGATACCATGTGTGGTCGATGCCAGATACAGAAAAATCAAAATATAATTAGGACTTCTAAGGCTGTATATGATATATACCTATTAATCTCATCGCCTCTGTGGTCTAGCGGTCCAGCGTTGGACTTGACTTTTTGAGGTCCCGGGTTCAAATCCCCGGATCGGGCAATAAAAAAAGTAGAAAATGTGTAATTTTAATTTTCTAATAAGAATTTTTTTTTGTTGGACATATCCAACCCAGGGAAACCCGGTTGGCTAAAGGCTTGCCACCTATCACATTGTGGGACTTAGTGTTTTCGGCTAGTCGTAGGTGCCCTGGTTGTGCCTCTGCCTACCTCTTTAGGGATATGAACGTGAAGATACTTGTTTTACTAATCGTACTGAGCTTAGACATATAGCAGTGTCATTGTTCCTTAGATATATACTAGTTTCAATACCTTGTGTGACAAACCTAGCTCAAGGCCCATGCATCATCTTGCCCAACTCAGCAAACAGTGTAATCACATCAAACAGTGCAGGGTGAACGTCCCCAGAGCCTTATCAAGTTTATTAACACGTGCTTCATCTTAATGTTTAACCAGTTCTGATTTGAATTAGAAACGAGACTAGAAAACTCTACGAAATAAACACTGAAGCATTATTTATAATATTATTGTTACATCATAATTTAAAGCTTATCTATTTATAATAAAAAGTAAGTAAGTATCTTCACGCCCTTATTAATTCTGTATGTATAAAAAAGTCGTGTTAGTTACACTATTTATAACTCCAGGATGACTGAACGGATTTGGTAGAAAATTGATACAGAGTTAGCCAAGAACCAGGAGACGGACATAGAATACTTTTTATCCCATTCGATTCCAAGGAAACTTGGAAAATCCTTTTTATAATTGTCCTATAAAAGCTGAAAGGGTGGAACGAAGTGCGCCGGAAGAGCGAGTATATTTAGCAAACATTGTTCCTGCATCTTCGAAATAAGTTTCATGGGTTTACTATAAGGGCCTTATCGTGTAAAAAAGTTTAAATATCCTTGAGCCCTTATCCGCGAAGAGGTTGGCAAAGGTACAACGAAGGCACCTCCGGCTAACCGAAGACACTAAGTCCCCACAATGTGGTATGTTGCAAGTCTATCGCCAACCGAGCACATGTCCAATCCCGGGCAACGTTATTGTATAAATGTTATACAATAACGTTGACCGAGATTATAAATGTTAAATAGAAAATTGAATAAAGACATTTTCTTTTAGTTGACCGACCCGGGGTTCGAACCCGAGACCTCGTGAAGTCAAGTTCAGCAGTGGATAGTCCTGTGGTGTAGTCGCCTCTGTAGGCTATAAATTATAAGAAAACTATTTTACCGTGATTTCTTCAGCGTAAAAGTTTTTTCATACAAACTCTAATTCCCCCCATTGTAGTCATTTGAGATTGCTTTATTTTGTAAAACAAATCTTTTTGCAGTCTGATCTTTAGTAATACGTAAGTATATCAAATTTCATCAACATCAGTTCAGCGATTTCGCTGTGAGAAAGTAACAGACAGACCGACTTCCGTATTTGTAATATTAGTAATGATAACTGTTTTCCACACTCTACAAATTCATTTTATAAACTAAGCTAAAATATAGAAAAAACAATGAATTACTAAACTTGTGCATTTGTTTAGATATCGATCTTATATCTCCTCTCACTGCTTACCCTTGTCGAGTAGGCGTCGTTCGTGTATTGTATGACTGTCCTTGGAATCCAGTTTGATAAAGTGGAGGAAAACTTACAAACTTCTAGTGATTGCGATTAAGTTTTTAGGTGCCTTATAAATATAATAATGAAGGCACTAGTACATAACAATGAACGAATTTGTACAGAATGATGACTTACCTAATTTCACGTTTGATGTCGTCATAGTCTCGCTGAGTATCTAAGCGAGCTTCTAGCCTCGCGATGTGTTGTTTTTTCTCATCTAGCCTCTCTTCTAGCCTCTGTAGTTGCTGCGCGTGAGCCTCTTGCAACGCTGATAGTGATGCCTGAAGTCTTCGAACGTCTTCAACTAGTTGAGAAATCTGGAAAAGAGTTTAATAATAAAGTAATTTTATTTTGTTTAGATTTTAAGAGAGTTTAAAATTACTGGTCTACCCGTTTTGGCTCTACTGATGACAAGGGATAGCTGGGGTTGATGGACACCATAGATAATATTAATGTTATAAAAGTTAGACATTAATGCTACTCGCTAATGTATAATAAAAACCAACATTTAAAAATCAGTTACAAAGAATATCAAGAAATGGCAGCGGCGCCACCGTTTCCTATTAATTTTCACGAGGAGAAATATCAAATACTGTAAAAATAATTGCTGCGACCCTGCAATTGAAACATTGGACATTAGTTAATGCCAAACCATGGATATAAACCGTGTTGGTTTGAGTCCGTTGAGTAGAATAGATCATCTGCCTCTATGCCAGGCTTGTAAGAAGCGAGCACTGGTTGAAACATAAGTCAGTTTAGCGAATTGCCCATGTAAGGATCCACCGCCTTACTTACTCCTGCTGCCATAATGACTATGTCATGTTCTGGTCCGGAAGGTAGGGTGACGGGTAGACTTGTAGGTCTAACATTGTAGTCAAAGCACAGCGACATTTGTATCAACTATGGTGTCTATAGGCCACGGTGTCTTGCCATCAGGATACCCGTGTGCTTGTTTGCTAACCTATCCCATAAAAATCTCATATTTTTTTTTATAATAATTCACAAGTACGTTAAAGTTGTTCAAATTCATTTCATGTTTATCACGCGTCAAACTGAATCAGAGATTTGTTTTAATACTAATTAGTAAGAAAATCCCGAATAATAAAATTTATTAAGTGTGCCATAAACGAAACGGTATGATAAAAATGAATATTTAATTCTCTGGTTTATTTGTTAAATTAACCAACACCTAGATATCGTTTATTTGTTTTGTCGATGTATCTGATTGGTGTAATATAGAGCCGCCATATTTAAAACGTAATTAAATGTAGGTGATGATTGTAAAGATTCACTTGATAAAAAATGTCTTCAGAAGATACGTGTTTTATTAGCGTATTTTTCTTAGTGATGGGTAAGATTTTTACGGGTTTTATCGATAAATAAACAACTTGGGAATTCTCAACCGTCTGTACACTTTATTATGTATGTCTCTATGTTGGTGTTCAGTTTATTTTATCAATGAGAATCTATTAATGGCATTGTTTTTCATAATAAGTAATTAGTATATTACAAATCATATTCAAACTGGGTTGTCTAAAAAAACCCTGGACAGAACATTTTAAATTACTTGAAAAAACATTTTTCGTTACTCCGATTTTTTTGCAGGCAACCCTATATCAACAGGTTGGCAATAAAACTGTGCATATGTTGTTTTTTTCTATTTTCCAATCCCGTGAAAGTAAGTAGTATCGGCATATCTATTTACACCTGACAACCCATATAAATAACAGGCAACCCAACTTCCACACATTATATACATCTTATACGTCAGGATAAAGTTCTCTTATTATCCTTAATATTGCACCTAAATGAAAAAACATTTATTAAAAATAAAAATTATTCTGTTAGTATTTCTGCAACCCATCTTAAATATATTTTCTGATATGCTAAATTTATTATAAAATAAGTTTCATCCTATTATCAGCTATATGTAGGTCGAGACGTAGGATTGGATATTAGACCAATAGTTTCTTTTCTCTCATACCCTTTTTTTATAATCGCGATTTTTTTTATGTATTTTTACGGACCCATTTAATGAGTGGTTGTGACATTACGTCGGCGTCAGTACGTTTGTAACATTTGAATATTTTTTGAACTAAAAGTTAGCGATTCTTAATCACGCCACTACATCTTCCAAATTCAAGATTGAAATTTTTAGTTTTGGTGGAAATATTTAACGTATAATATATTCGTACATTTAATAATGGTTTTTACGTAATATTTTTATTCAAAAACTTCTAAATCAGTTTTAATAAAATTATCAAACAATTGTGTATGTATTCAAACTGAGAAAAATATGAATTTATTACGATTTAGACAATAAAATCTAATACATGAGCCGTGACGTTACAAAGAACAAAAAGGTGTTTAATAAACAACGTTTTCGATATATTGAAATTTTATTTATTATAGTGTTTGTTACTTTTGTAGTATGGTCGCTTTTCAAACGTAACCCAAAGTTTCCCTATACCGACGATGTAATTATGTTTTGAATTATTTAGTTATATTGTTATAATATTTAAATTGTAAATATGTTTAATATGCTTCGGCTGATAACTATACGATTAACGGACTGAATAACATTATTCTTGAAATACATCTGGAAACGCAATTCTTAAAACTGGCATTTATTTGTTATGTGGTTTTATGGCATTATACTAGCCATCACCTACCGGTAGGTACTTGACGTTTATGTTACCTAAGTAAACAATCATATTTTCGTTTCATTACTTTTTAAATGAGCTCTTTCCTTTTTTTTTCATTTTCATTCTAAAGCAGGCACAATTCATTTTTTTTTTCATTTGATTTGACATATAAATAAGTGTCCTACAAATATTTCCTAGTATCTTTTTATTTTAACTCAAATGGATGAGTTTACACAGTATGCAGTAATTATATAAACAAAAACAAAAGTAATTTTTATCACGTAATTTTTCATGTAAATATTTTCGTTACAGATACCGAACACTGACTAAAAATCTGAACACCTGTTGTGGCAGGACCCTATATACTCGTATATTGACTTCAATAGGTTTTTCAAGTAATAAAATTTTAGCAATGAGCTACCTTTGCGTAAAATGAAGATTTTGTTGCAGTCCTGCATGATTTCAGTGTCAATTATGCCTTGAGATTAATTACAAAATTTAAATCCGTATAAAATTTTACTATTAAGCGTAACTACTACTACTACTACACTACACCAGTTGAATAATACGGTACATATGATGACAGAAATTATGAAAGGCGTCCTCACACTTCAAAATATTTTATGCTTTGTATAGGCAATTAAATTTTCAGTATCTTCAAAAAACATACTCTTATGAAATTTAAATAAATGAATATAATCACGTTTGTATTTTAAAATATTTCATACTTTTTAGAAGCAGTGAAATATTAAGTACCTAAAGAGAAACATATTATGAACTTTGAATAAACGAAAGTAATTACGTTTGTATAAACTTTAAATTATTAACTTAAAACATACTAGTACAAATGAATAAATTTAAAAAATTAAATAGAATAACATATTAGTTCAAATACAGGGAGGAATCGAAAAGTTATGCAGCTTCCGCGAAAAATCGCATACTTCAGAGATGAGTTATATGAGAGAAGAATAAATAAGCTAAAAACTATCTCTTATCGTTAAAATATAAAACTACTCCACACATGGCTTACACACATATTAACTACGAATGTATATATATAAAATGTGTGTATGTCAACTCATTTATGTAAGTCAATTGAGAACATAAAAAGTACTGGCCGAAACGAAGTGTGCCCGGACAGAACCACGAGTAATTATTGTCTTAATTCGGCCCTGCACTGACCGCTATTAGAGTTGTGGCACCGGTGATAAGCGATAGCGTTTCGCATATTTTAACAATCTAAAAACGTTTAGATGGTTGATAACCTCACAATTGAAATAAAGTTATTTACTTTGATGTGAGTTTGATTTTGCACAGTAAAGAATTTACTTGTAATTTTATATTACAACATATAATAACCACTTCAATGAATGAATTTAGATGAATGAATAGTATGTAACTTGAGGTTGTTTTTAATATTTACACAAACATCTAGAAACGTTACGTTAGATGTTACGTTGGTTTTTTTAGTTTTTTTTGGATTTTTCGGAATGTTTAAATTTTTATTGAAAATACCTAATAAGTAAAGATATATATAACCTTCGACTTTGTCAGCGTATAATAGTTACGATTTTCATGCAAACTTTCGTCTCCCATTATAGTCTTTTGAGATTGATTTTCTTCAAAAAATAAATTATGTCTGTAACTATATGCACACCACATTTCATCAAATCGGTCCAGGAGTTTAGCAGTGAAAACATAACAGACAGGCAGACAAATAGAAAAACAGACAGACTTTGTCATTTATAGTATTAATATGCTTAATCGGAATTATTATTTTGAGTCGTGTGGCTGGCGTACACGCCTAACTACACTGACTAACTGACTAACGGTTTCGATTTCCCACGAAGGCAGGCATTTGTATGAATCATATTTATATGTCTGAATTTCCAGATCTGGGTGTTTATTAAATTTATGCTGGTGTCTATTTAAGTATTTTTATGTATTAGAATCGTTGACATACCTATAATTTGCTTATTTTTGGGTTAGATTCAATCTGTGTAACTTGTACAGGAAATAATTATTTATTTATTGATATCTATAAAATCAAAACAAGTATATGTAGTAGCTTAATTTTTAGTTCTTTGTTTCATTCGTAATGGCAAAAAAATAGTGTTGTTATTTTTCCTGTACCCGCTGCGGTAAAAGCTTATAACAAACTCCACACAGGTTTTCTTCAGTGAAGGGTTGAAAGGCAACCCTCAACAATTGCCTACAATCATTAGTATGGACATTTATGTTGTGGACCGACCAGAACTGTTACAGGTTTTTATTGTAGGCGGGTGTTTTAGTTTAATTGCTGTCTTTTAGAATGGGTGTTGGTGTTGCCCTGCGAGGTGATTACACGCTGTGGTTCCTACTAATGAGATCTGTATATTTATTAAAGATGTTACAGTGATGTAATATTTTAATGGCAACTCGGTTAAATCAATAAGCCGTATTATTTAGGAAACCTGGCTTTCAGCAAAAATAATAAAACATGCTCTTTTTGTTGAGCCAAAACTAAAACATTCGAGTATGTTCATGCTAATAACAAATAATATGTGGATTTTAGATAGACTTGCAAATATGACCTGATGATGGATGTAGGAGTAAAATATTCTTGAAATTTTAGCAAAATAGGTTTTCATTATGTTAGATGGCAAACAATGAAACAAAACATCATTGGTAATAACTAATAAGGCGATCGTATCTAAAATATTTATTTAATTAGTAGTGTAAGGGATAAGCCTTCTTAAGTTTATACATCAGTATAGATTTTTATTGATATGCGACATACAAATAAATAAATAAAAAATATTTTTGGATAAATTATACGAATTGAATCTAACTCCAATGTGCTTACTACATTATTTGCTTGCGTTGAGAGTCAAAGACATTAACATTGAAGTACTTAAATACTTAAATGTAACAAACACAAAGAAACATAAAGATAGAGACATCCAAATCTTTATTACACTAATTTTTGCCCTATTCGACAATCGAATACAAACCTGGTTTATAGAGTTAAGCAAGTTATGCTAACACCTCGACTAACGAGGCGATAGTATTTCATATAGACATATGTCAATGAGGTTCGAAGAGGAATTAAAAAGGAACGACATAACGCAATAAAGTAATAAGACAATCAATTCCTAACTGACAATTCTATCCTCATAAAACGCCAGTTCCAATCACAAAAGAAATAGACAAAGACAATCCGAAATAAAAAGCACATAATACGCTATTTCGTCATCAAAGTACACGTCAGTGATCTGTCAAACTGGTCAAACAGGAGAATTGGCGTGCCACTGATATTAGCTGCCAAAATACACTGGCATAATACGGAAGCAGCTCGAAACCCTTTCTGAATACAAACGCCGAAATCTGACGAGCAATACCAACAGTGGCAAACAAAAAGATGCAGAGCTCTTACGGGCGGAAAGTTGGCCTTTTCTTTTTTCCACATCTATCACAGGCTGTATAGTTTGAAGCGAGTTTCATTTCGGTGAAAAATGATAAGTGACATGAATGATTGAACAGATGGACATGAGTTTTGGCTTTAAAAGAGATTTCGGCCGATCTCGTTTCACGGCAGGTAATTTGGTTGTTGCGATATTGACAAGAAAGTAATGGAATTTGGGATGGATTTTAAGATTGGTGAAATGACGATCGACTTGACGGCAGCTATTACTGATACATATTACTCTATGTGTATAAAATAGATGTTGCTCGTTTGTCATGCTACAACACGAAAACGCATGGGGACATTTTGTTATTAAAATATTCTGGCAAGTTGAAAAAATGTGAAAACTGGAGGATATCAGAAAAAAAGGATTTCATATTTTCGTAAAATAAATTAATGATCGGGCGAACGAAGTTTTTTTTCCGCGAAACACTCATAAACTACTTAATCGATTTTAATTAAATTCGCACACCGAATGCTGTTACATCCAACATGAAAGATAGGATAGTTTGCATCTCAATTATTCGCGAGCAAAGCCGCGGGTAACAGCTAGTATATTATATAAAACATTGATTTAATTTTTAAGATAAACATTTGGTTTGTTAGATTCTTCTTACGGCCAATTCCAATAACATACTTACAGACATAGACCTATTGAAAGATAGTGTTGGTGTTAAAATACGAAAGGGTGTGCTCCGCTGGTTCGGTCATGTGGAAAGAATGACAGATGAAAAATTACCAAATCAGATATACAATGCGAATGTGGATGGATGGACCAGGGAGACCAAGGTTTAAATTCCACGATCAGATCACTCAGATATTATCCGAGGGTGGTGTCAAGTGTCTCCGAAACCGGCGTGACCTGCGAAAGGGTAGTGAAGGAAGCCAGACAGGTTTGTCAGGATCGTGAGGTCTGGCTTTCGATACTCTCTGCCCACCCCGTAAGGGACTTGGCGTGAAGATATAGATGTGTATGTATGTATGTAGAGTTTTGTTGGTACGATATTTTTATCATTGAAGAATAAAATTGCCTGTTTATTGATCTATAGTAGATCTATCTTAGATAGTTTATTGAAATTGTCCGCTAGTCGTGAATAGCAGAACTACTATTAGGAAATTCAATAAAAAATAAGATAAAATATTCATGTTGCACGGGACGGTACAAATTTCGCCGAGACACCTAGTAAAATGTAAGGTTTATGTATTCGATGTGCGATTTTTTCTATCACGACAACGACACATTCTTATAAATATTTAAATTTGCGGCGCTTTTAGATATCGTCATTGATGGATAATAAAGTCACGATTGCAAATTAAGTGCGTGATTGGGATGAAAAATGCCGTTTAACATCACATCAGCAGAAAAGTATGTAAACGGCCTATTTTAAATGGCAGCAAAATGATGACATGGGCAGTAAAATACAGAAGTGGTAAATTTTATTTTAACCTTTTTATTGCGTTGTTTGCATAAGTTTTAAAAAAGTTACAAATCTATTTATATTTGGGACTTTTAATGCATTTTTTGTTAAAGTAATATTCGGTTCCAATAACCAACGGAACGTAATCCGTAGGCTTAACCTATAGTCCGGCGAAGTTGTAAAAACCGCGAAGTTAGCAACATATTAGCCATTTAAAAAAAGGATTAACCATTCGCAGTTTGTTAAATAGTAACGGAGCGTTACTCATATTTTTTAAAAATGTTCAGAGCTAACTATCAAAAACGAGCAACCGTTGTTAGGGGCCATCCATAAATTACGTCACACGTTGATGGGGGG
>NJDC01000522.1:184934-287416 GCA_002245475.1 Calephelis virginiensis | reverse complement strand
ATTTTGACATTCAAACTACAAACTCTTTTTGTAAAATCAATATGATTTTTGTAATTGTAATGATACATGCTTATATAACGTTAGGTGTAAGTTTGGGAATTAGATATACCAAACTAATAATAAAATATCCTTAGACAAATTACACTTTGCGATCAAACCAAAGTAAGCAAATTATATGCATGTGTTATGAGTGTTAGCCAACGATACCAATACATAGAAATACTAATATAAATACCAGTATAAACTTAATAAACACACAGAACCGGAAATACAGACATCTATATTCACCGCCAACCACAATGTCTATCCCCGTCAGGAATCGAAACAGAGCCTCGCAGTTAGTCGGTAGATTAGGCGTGTACACCTCGGATAACCAAATGGCCGATGATAAACTTACAAATTACAAAAAAAAATAAAAAGTGAAGGCGATTTTAAATATCAATCAGTAATATATTATTTTAGCCACAACAAACACACGTTTAGTCACTGGCAACAGGGAAAAGATATCAAAAATCAATAGTACACACAATTAAGAAGCATCCCTCAAACGTCAAAAACAATTGCACAACAAAAAACCAACATGACCCCTATTTACACGGCTGAAAGGTCAATATCGAAAATCAAATTCTGGAGACTTACAAATATCCAAATAATATTACAAAACAACACAAGCGAAAAACTAACAAGTCTATTATAAGGCAACAAAATTCAAAATTAAACAGCACTAGTGTGTCAATAGCAAAAATGTACATTGCAGGGGACATGGGCACTTTGGGCAATATGCAAAAGTAAGGGAGGCAGGAGGGGGGTCGTGATTAGGCCGTGTGTGACGATGCGCATCTTATACCCGCATTACCCTTTCGTTTTCCTTCCGATAGCTGCCTTTGTGTCGGTCCCTCTTTATCTATATAAAAAGTAGATCACGATACCGATTTTCTTCTAGCTTTTCATAAGCGACGTTCATTCAGCCCTTTTACTAGCAAATTGGCGCCTTTGAGTTCATCAGAGTCCTGAAAAAGTGATACCGTTTTTTCGAAGAAAAACGACGATTTTATCACTTTATCACTTTTTCATCATACTCCCTTTCTTGCTTTTTAATTATTTTGGCTACTTTGATGAAAACTGAAGTGATACAAATAAAAACAGGAAAAATGGCTGACTCTTGTTAGTATCTATTGAGATCATGGTTTTCAGTAAATTACAAACATCATCAATTTGACAGCCACGTAAGATTTGTAACTGTATATCACATATCACTGGTGGCTACCTTGAAATATCCTTAAAGTTGTTAAGATTCTTATCATATAGTAGACTCTAAACAGAATCAATGTAAAATACAAATTATTAGCTACTGACCGTGGTTTTATTTCTAACAATAGTATACTGTTACGACTGTAATTAGAAACATTTCAGTCTGCCCCCCACAAATTGAAAGAAAATTTTCATGTTTTAATTTACATACAAACATACATACATACATACATACATAGGTACAATAACAAAATAATATGAAATAATATATAATGAAAATACAATTTTCAAAAAATATTTTTAATTAAAAAAAAGTATCTTTACGCCCATATCCCCGAAGAGGAGGAAACTAGCCGAAGACACTTAAGTCCCACAATGTGATAGGTAGCAAGCCTAAGGTGGTTTTCAATTTCAGGTTTAGTAATCTCAATCTTTCTAGAGCAATAATTAATTACAGACTCAACTTTCTAATAACTTGCTAATAATTTAAATCCATCAATATGTTTATAACAAAATCTTTATTGCATCTATTCAAGTACAACATATTATTCGTAGCACTGATACTAATACGTGTAGTTCAATATACGCATGTTACAAATACCTGTAAGTAGATTTTGCTCAAGTTATTGATGGCTAGATCGGCTGAATGTAATCCCCATTAGTTGAATAAACTACATCCGTTAAGGGCGGACTCGTTAACACACTTTCCAAGTTTCCTTCGACAACTACCCCGTTTAGACTCCCAAATACGCTCACCGAGGACAAACTAATAAACGTGAATGTTTAATATTCTACCAAATCTTCGACACCCCCCTTCCAAATTTCAATACGAGCTTAAGTAATATCGAATTCTGAGTTCTTAGATCCACAAAATCCTAACGTTTCATAACTTCTTTGGCGCTTACGACCTTTCCATGTTTTGTACACCAAGAGCCTGATACAGACGTTATGGACGATTCAGAGAGTGATTTCCCTTGAAACCAATGTAGCATATAAATACCATTATTCTGAAACAATACACATTTTCGCCCCCATCGTGTTGTTTTGAAGAAACTTCGAATGCTTCATGAATATTCTGATGCCTTAGTATTGATTTCGCGGATATAAAAAACAAATATTACGTCATATTTTCACATAAAGTTTTTGACTAACATTAAAATTAACATTAATCTATTTTCATATCTGGAAAATTAAGATTTCGTAATAGTTTTAGACACTAGGGGTACTAATGATGCTGTCATATCATTGATACAAGAATGGAACGTTAATAGGCAGGTTTCTCCAATGACCCAAAAACAACGCAGGTGAAATAAATCTAATTTCGAAATGGGTTACGAGTTTGTGATCTTATAAATAATTTTTCCATCATGCTGAGGGTAGTAATTTCTCAATGTCTTCTTAACCCCCCTGCGTTTGCACCCACACATCGGCATCTAATGAAATCAGACATCCCGACGCAATTGTAGATTCAATTAGTACACAGCAGTTGCCATTCTTATCGGTGGAGACGATTTTACGAACGAATTAATCCGAAAACATACGATTTCTATCTCCCCCAACCTCCATCGTCTTTAGGAGTATCTCCATACCATACCTATTGGAACATTTTATTGTGTTTGTTGAATGTAATTAAATACGTACACGTTTATTGTACAGCTCCAGACACATATTTCTTAAAGTTTTTAATCAATAACCAGCGCCATTTTTTAAATTGGCATTTTTTTTTAAATAAGAACATAAATGATAAAAAAAAGTATCATTACGCCCATATCCCTGTAGAGGTAGATAGAAGCACAACCAAGCCACCCACGACTAGACGAAGACACTAAGTCCTACAATGTGATAGGTGGCAAGCCTATCACCAACCGGACACATGTCCAACCAAACGTTATTTTTATTAAAAAAAAGTATCTTCACGCCCATATCCCCGCAGAGGTAGGCAAAGGTACAACCAAGACACCCACGACTAGCCGAAGACACTAAGTCCCACAATGTGATAGGTGACAAGCCTATCGCCAACCGGGCACATTTCCAATCCCGACCAACATTTTTTATTAGAAAATTGGAAAAATCCAATTTTCTTTGTGTTGGCCGACCCGGGATTCGAACCCGGGACCTCATGCAGTCAAATCCAACACCCGGACCGCTAGACCACAGAGGCGATATTTTTATTAGAAAAAATAAAATAAACATTTTCTATATTTTTAATTGCCTGACCCGGGGGTCGAACCCAGGCCCTCTAGAAGTCAAGTCTGATACCGAATCGCTAGACCACAGAGGCGATAGAAATAATAATAGATCAATGAACCTTACTAAGCGTTTTAGCATAGGTAGATTTTGTATAGGTATTTAAATTGTATATTATACACTTATTAATTGATGTTTTGAAAATGCCATGAGTTTAGTGTTTAAAAAACAGTATTGAATAAACAAAATTTAGGAGAAAAGAATTGGGAAGATGTAGTTATAAAAAAAAATAACTCAAGAAAGTTATAATATAAAAACACTTTTTTATTCTTATCGATAACTACTCACAGAAAATTGCTTCTGCATTTATTTCAAGCAAAACATTCAAATGAAATAAAAAATGAAGTAGCATGTTGTGATTAAACTTCACAGAATTAAATTTTATGAAAGGGACGTCTCAATACACGTTTCGATTTTATAAATCAAGCACGCAATCAAAATAAAGTCGACCGTGACCGATCAGTAATCATCGATAGATTATTGAGGGGAGAAAAATAGGGTTTTTTTATTATCGTTCATTGATCAATTGATCACGCCTCGATATTGTGGATTATTGATAGATTGATATTAATGCGTATACAGAGCGTAGGGTGGCGGTTTTTTCAATATGGCAATCGTTGACGGCACCACAATTGGATATTGTGTAATTCATTTGTACACATTTTTTATTGGGACGTTGTTTATTCCGCATTTCATTACAGATTTTTTGTATGGTTTGTTTATAGAATGTTTGATTTGTTTTCACAGGGGTGATTTGTGTTTGTTTGATTATTGGTATTTGAATTTGACTTCTGTTTGATCAAAAATATTGGAACACAAACAAATGTTAGTTTCAAAAAAATGCTATTGTGTGGTAAAATGTTTGAATGAAAAAAAAATTTCACATCATTAAAGTAATGCTCTCAATTATTTAGGTAATTAAGAACCGGTTTTAGAATAGTCTGATATTCAGAAGCCAATTTACTCTAAGCTATTGAAATAAGAATATATAAATGTTCTACGAAATGAAAGATAATTCTATATCCACTGTCTCAAATATTTTGCGCGTGTATTAAAGAACAAGGTAATAAAACAGACGGAGGATTTTCAGCAACTACAAAGGAGGGTGTGACAATATGAGATTCGATCGAGTAAAATTAATATACAATATGAGCGCCAACGGTTTTCATATTCGCTCTCACTTCAATACGCGAAATTGACACCGCAATATTCCAAACAGAAATAAGATTGCCTGGAGCCACCCCGTGTGGAGGCAGTTTGTTATCCGCGAACGTCTTCACGATTGAAACCAATTGTTAATTGAGTCATATCTATGAAAATTGCGTCTGTGTGACTCGATTCTTATCAGTATTTGTCGTTAAATTTATGTCGTAATTCTCTGAAATGGGTTTTTCTGTCTTATTCATGGAATTTCGGTGAATTAGTTAATTATATTTATTGATTCAGCTTTTTTCAAATCTTCAGTTATGAGTTTTTGTGTGCTAGTCATACTTGACACAGTTTCTAGTGTCATTTCGATCTTAAATGGCTCATTGCTTAATCTAACCCGAAAATTAAAATTGTTTTACGTGTAAACTACGACCTTGTAGCTTTTATAAGACGAGTAAGTGTTATAGAGATCAATTTTTTGTGTTATTGTTATCTATAATATTTTTTCGCTATTAACTTGAAAGGTGTGCCGTGCCTTCAATTGTAATTTTTATTCTATCGAAATCAAGTATAAGCAAAAATAGTCACTTGGTTTATTGAAAGTTGTTCCCTTAAAAGAGCTTTAGCTACAGCCTATCTAACACTTATCTTTTTAACGGTTTTTATAAGCATCTTTTATAACCCCAAATACGAGTAGATATAAATCTGTTCACGACAGCAATTAAACAACTAGAGAAATTATACTAATATTAAAAATTTAAACTGTGCGAAAGGAACTAAAATCTAAAGCTCAGAATTACGTAAATTTTATAGTATGATGAATTCATTCTATATGAAGTTATTTTTCTATTTGATAAATAATATAATGGCAGATTGAGCAAGGCCTGTGGGGAATGCTAGTTAACAGACGTCTCAAATTGGGAGACAGCCGACAATAGTTAGACAAATGAATAAATCCAAATGGAAATTTCCTATTCGTGAACAATAGTTAGATTTTAGAGGCTTGTATCTCATACAGACAGATTGATTGGGCTCTTCCTTGCGCTTACAAGTATGGAAAGCGCTACACCTATAAAATTGCGTGTAGTTTTGACGATTTGTTAAGAATTTCTTAGTTCTTTTTGTCTACGGAATTGTGTTTGATATTTTATAACTCCTTGAGTTTTAAAAACAGAGGTTGTTGTTAATAGTATTGGTCATCGATTATAAATAAACTGCAAAAAACTAGCAACCCTATTTCACTTAAGTGTTCTTTGTTACTTTTTATTTAAATAGTTTGTTATTTATAGTGACTATTCTATAGTAAACATAGAAAACAACCATGCTAGGGAGAAAGTAACCATAGTCGAATAAGGAATAAGTACAAGATAAATCATAAGATTGCGTTCACATAAATTTCAGTTCGCTCTCCATATTTTGTTACCTGCCCCGTTTGTTACGATTTTATTATGAAAATGAATGGCAAGCGATGGGGGGAGGGGGTGGGCGATCAAAAGGGTTCCTAATTCGTATATTCGGCGCTGCACACTATAGCAACTAGAGAGTTTTATGGACCGAATCTTTTATGGGATAATCAAATTTTGTAATATTAATGCTTCTAATTCATGTCTGCGAATTGATTTTCTAGTTATTTGGCTTGTGGTATCCTTTGAAAATGCCACGATATATTTTCAGGACATTAATTGCTTTTATTTTGGTTTATTTATCGCCCTTAGTTTCATTTTGGATTTGTTTTTCAGTATAAGATTTGTGTTTTCAGTAAAGAAATTTGTGCTGATTTGCTTTTTGCTGTGACTGTTTCCACAAACTAGGAGTTAACAACTTTGCCAAGGCAATTGATGATTTTATTTGAATACTACCATAGGCCATTTTTTACACATTTTTAATCACCTATTTATTGATGACTGTATTTCTCACTTCGACTAACATCCGTGTCACAGTTATAATGCCTAGTTTTGATATAAGTATATATATCTGTGACTTTAAAAAATGATACTGCCCAATTGCAATTTCGGATGGAAGTTTGAAAGAATTTAGACTTTTTAATCTACATTTTTACTTGCGGTAAATCTTTGCCTAAAGACTAAGTAAAAAAAAAAACAAATTCACCTTCAAATGTAATTTTGATCGTATATTCGAAATGTTATCCTTTATATTGTTATTTTGATCTACAACGAGATTCGCTCACAACTCTATGAGAACAAACTTGTACGTTTCGAACATTGTTATCTTTAATTTGTTTACACGTTTCAATTCTCCAAATTAATTTGCGGTGCAAATTCAAATGAATGTTTTCATGAATTCCAGTTTTTCTTTGTAGCTGTACGTTTAGTTTGTCATTACGGGAATTAATTGGAATTTTCATTGTTAAGAACACACGTGTAATTAGAAAACACGGGTTGTTCGGATATAATTCTTGCGTCTGTGGAGGGCGCGGGCTTTCTAATTAAAATGCTACCTTTTGCTCTATTGTAAGCAACTATTTTAAGTAAATTCTTTGTCCTGACAAAAAATTAAAAGATTAAGAATGTGAATAGAAATTCTTAAATAATGGAACTGTGAAGAAAGTGGCTTAGAATTATAATAGGGCCGCTCTTCCAAGTGCGGTTTTGCAAGTTATGTTTTGCTAATGTGTAATAGTTGTATCATACGTACATACTTGAAGGTTGTAGTATGACATTAAAAACATCATTTTAAAATGTAGATATAAACTGTACGATTGTTTGAAATTTAGCTAATACTATCTTCACTCCCGCATCACTGAAGAGGTGGGAAGAGGTACAATTAGGACATTAAAAACACACACACTAATACTACTATTTCTTAAAGAAAAAGTTTTAAAGAAAAAGTTCTAAAAGATATCGTATCTAAAAGGTTATTTTTATAACAGTATTAACGATTGCCGTGGGATTTTTAGTTTAAGCTGCTGTGAAATTGATGAATTAAATATTTTTTTATTTGAAAGTGTCTACTTCTGAGGTGGTCTTTGTATCTGGTAATGAAATTCCATGAAAATCGTGGTAAAACCCAATTTTTTGTACTTATAAAATCGAAGTCGGTTTTTTGCAGCTATACAATAAATAATATAAATAAATATTTAGTTACGTTCATTATGTTCATGTGTCCAAATAAAATGTTACGAATACATTTTGTTTTGTCAGAATTTCCACTTAACTCTATTCTGTAAACGAAGACCTGGAAACCTGTAATATGTAAATCGATCCTCGGAGATGCCGGACCGACAGACTGAGTGAAATTTGAATATAAACTTTCAGCTCGCGCCATATAAGCACCATTTATTTTGTCCGCTCATAAAATATAATGATTTTTGACGTAGCTCTCGGCTATATTAATTTTGCGGGAGCAGTTATAAGGGGTGTTTTGATATATCGAAAGGTATTCGTGTAGACTTGTATTAATGACACATGAACGTTGTTTATTTCGAAGTTTCCTACACTTAGAGGTTATTTACTTCACTTTGGTACTTTATTTTCAAGTTTATTTAAATTAGGAGCTACAATACACAAAACACATACACACACAAAGCTTACAACAATAGTAGACGTTATTTAAAGATTCCATTTATATCACACACTAGCTGATTACCCGCAACTTCATCAGCATATAATAGCTACGTTTTTTTTTCAAACTTTCATCCCCTATTATAGTCCTTTAGGAGATGATTTTTGTAAAAAAATAGCCTGTGTTTGAACTCGGATCTTTACCTTTATTCATATTAAATTTAACCAAAATCGGTTCCTTCTTGGCGTTGGTTTCCGGATTTCTTTGAAGAATAGTCAGTTGTATAGCTCTCTGGTATCTGTTTTACTATCACCATGAACCTGATGAAGGCATGAACAACGTGGCGTGTAAACATACTAACCATATTATTAATGAACTCATACTAAAGTATTCCAAGGTTTAAGTTGATATCAAAGTAAAAAAAAAAGTTTCTTCACGGTCATATCCCCGAAGAGTTTGGCAGAGGCACAGCCTTGCCACCCACGACTTACTGAATTCACTACGTCCTACCATCTGATAGATGAAAGCCTTTGCCAATCAGCCACATCTCCAATCCTATGTAACATTGTTTTTATTAAATAATTGAAAACGTTTTTTTTGTTTTCTTTTCTTGACTGACTTAGAGTTCGAACCAGAGACCACAAGTAGTCAAATCCAACGCCAGACCGTTAGGCTACAGAGACGATATCATTTTCCGTGAAGATTTGTAATTGCATATTCATGAAGGTTTCGTGAAATAATATTTTAATTCTTAAACCGCACACCGAACAAAACTCGTCGCGAGTCCCTTGCATATTTACATAAAAAACAAATAATAGACACCGAGACTGGATGTGCGCATAAAATTAAAATCGATGAGAAACCCTTCGAATTAAATATCATTGCCCCGTCTCACACACACATACATACACTACAAGATCTAGATTAATAATTGAAGGGTCGGATCGTGGTTCCAACAAAAATTTATACGGTATTTGAATTGTTAATCGTCTCCTATAAAAAGTGTATTTTGAATTCCACAATGCTGAAGAATTATTATCGATTAATTACGAAATGTTTGCCTTTATACGCATGTACGAGAACATATATTAATTTGAAACTTAGCATTACTAGGTACAGTAGTACTATTTAAATTATGCGCTTCGGCTATATTCGCAAGCTTCGGAAATCCGAAGGTTTTTTAAGATATCTATATAGAGTTGTTATTATATATAATTAATTAATTCGCTTAAATTTAGGTTAGGTCAGCCAGTTTAAAAATAAAAGTATAAAGTATAAAGCGTAAAAAGTGTAAAACTGAAGCGCATAATTTAAATAGTAGTACTGTACAGTCCTCTAAGGTGGACGGATTACCGTACACGCTTAAAGCTGCCGTTCGACGACGTCTTGGTTCGATTCCTGACAGGTATTTGTGTTATTAACATCAATGTTTTTTGAGGTTATGAGTTTATTGGATTTGTAAATGTAATTCATCATACCTACTTTTACCTTTTTTTTCTTATATAACAAGCATGTGATTTGCATCCATTGAGAATATACTAGTTCACGTAATTTGGTTTAAAAGGTTTTTTTTATACATGTTCCATATTATTAATAATGCTTTCTAATGTACAAGTTTTGGGAAAATGTTATGTTTAAGGACCTTATCAAGCATTAAAAAACTAAAAATTAGATTTGCCAAGACCGAAAATGTCAAACACTTTTCTTCAGTGTAACCATTAAGTTTTTTAAAGAATTTTGCTAAGCTATCATTATTAAAACTTTCGTTATTATATGAAACATTCTTAATTGAGATAGCCAATTAAGGAATGAAATTATAAAACTTAACAGCACCTTTTAAACAGTATATGATTTCCACAAAAATATATTCAAAGTGACAATTAGAACACTCGTAAAAAGTTTTTTAAAAGTTTAAATTATGCAAAATTTTGAATAGAAAAGTGCAAAAAAAAATGTTTTTTTTTAAATTAAAAAACAACCATAAACAGTCCTCGAGTCGCAAATATCTTAAAATCAGATCCGAATGGGGTGTAACTTAAAATATTGGAGCGTACCTATTTGCATACTAACTAAAATAATTTATTATTTTTTCTCGGAGGGTTGATCAACTGTGGGGTGAAATACAATGGATATAACTAGAAACTGAGTGTTATTGGCATGATCGTCGCAGTAACATTTTTATTCGTCTTTCTATAAATAACTCTTGCATTCAAAAAAACCTTAATGGTTACAATTAATTTCGTGCATTCATAAAACTACTTTAAAAGTATCGTTCTTGAATATATTTTGAATTTTAAATTATATATTTTTTATAATTTAAATAACTTAGTACAATGTCTCTAGAATAGATTAAGAAGGCGCGTTTTGGTGACTTTTAAACTAAAATATCAATGAAAAATAATAACATTTTAATGAAAAAATTAATTAGGAACTGTATACGTGATTTTTTTATAAACATGTTAAAGATTGTGGGTGAAATAAAAGCGATTATTATTTCGGTACTTTTTTTTCAAAATATGTTTATGACTTTTTTAATTTACGTTATAAGATAGAGAACAACCAGACAGTTAGTTCTCCGAAAGGTGAGATATAACCATCGCCTATAGACTTCATTTATGTAAGTAAGTAAATATCTTCACGCCTATATCCCCGAAGAGGTAGGCAGAGGCACAATCAGGGCAACGTTTTTTTTATTAGAAAATTGGAAAATCCGGGAATCGAACCCGGGACCTCATGCAATCCAGTCCAACACCTGAACCGCTAAAAAAGCTATGTGAAGGCTTAGTTTCATATACATCCTTAGCTCACATTTACAAGTCAACTAGCTCTCTTAGTCGATATCTATAGTACCTCCGACAAATGCTTACATTAACCCTGCAGCGGTAGAAATTACAATTATCTTTTACTTTTTTCTAATCCAATGCAATCGTATTTCAAATAATATTCATAATTCAAATAATATTAATAGACTGTCGACTTTAAAACTAATATGGCCAGAGTGAACTAACAAAATAAAATAAACATACACGGAAATTGCAATATTCGTCGTCAAACAGGAGATGCTTAAAAGTTGGAATCAAAGCGGTTCGGAAATCAAAGTACGGTCGGCAGAGGACGGGATGGGCGCATCCTTACAAAATACCGCGTGATTGCGAACAAAGCACAGCGAACTTTGCCAACGAGTCGGAAAAAGTTTGCCGACTCCACTTCGTTTCTGTCGATGTATTGTGAGGAGTTTCAATTTCGTGTCATCAGTTATTAATTTTTGAATTGTTTTTCGAATTTCAAATTAGCTTTAGAACAAAACATCGTTCATTCATCTTTGAATTATTTTGGTTTTAAATTTCGAATTGTAAAACAAATATTATTCATTGTAGAGGAAAAGCATTCCCTTCAAAGACAAGATATTACAGATGTTACAATCACATTAGCAGATTAACAAGCATACGGATTTCCAAAGGTGGTGACCAGAAGCTCTAGCGTGGGTAAGTTACCAACCAGCTACCAGATCAGAACACGATAGGGGCAAGAATTAAGAATTATGGCAAATAGATAAGGCAGTAGTTTCAATTCGAGCCAGTCATCACAAAATTCTACGCCCTAGGCTTAACCACAGTGACAAATGAAAAGAAGCTCACCTGTCACGAGCTTCTTTGTAGGAAATAATTAAAAAAAAGTACGACTATGAAAAAATTGTCTACGGTTGTTTATTTTTATCAAATTAAATGTGAATGAACAGAATTTGCCGACGCTGCAGCCGAGTTGCGAACAAAATTATCATCCGTATCAAAGAGAATATTTTAAATATCTATACATAAACATGGCGGAGTTAGGTCCAGACTGCCTCACACCACTGCACCGCAAGATTTACGCCCATTACACGTGCGATACTGTTTAAATGTTTCCATTCGAATTTATTTTAAATTCAAACATATAATTGAATGATTAAACGAACTTACCTGTTGATCGAACTTATTTCAATATTTATGTTTTACGAAGCGATTAAATGTTTTCGGCTTTAAATAAATAGTGTTGTAAATTACAATGTTTTACAAAATATTGTTTGTTTCAAGAAACAGAACAGGGTTTAACATAAAATCTAGGCTGCGATTATTTTACACTACCTTATAAATTTCTTATGTCTCATAAATTAGACCACACATTATTACTTTTATAATTTTGTCTAACATGTAATGTAACAGTCAAATTAAGACTAAGTTAGTATAAAATTAATGATTTCCGACAACGTGTGTTTGTTTATTTGTTTACTCATAATCCACGCATCCATTAAAAATTTAATATTTTTTGTAAGTACGAAATATAGAATGAACCATAACAAAATCGACCAAAGCCAAGGCGGTTTGTTAAATTATATGAAAATGTTATATTTTATGAGTGATAACTTATTACATATTTCAACGTAATTATTCCGAATTAATGGGATAGAGTGAATATAATATGAAGTCATATCTACACAGCATAGCCATTACAAAACAAAATGTATAAGGGGAGACGCATCGGGCAAAAGATATCGGACTGGAAAGGGGTTGATTTTGATTGAATATCTGTTATTAAGGCCCTCCCCGCACACAGACATTAAATAATATACATAGTTTATAAATATGCATGAGTTTCGTTAAAAGTGTGCACCTTGAGTGACGATGTACGCGTGGGGTGCACGGCTTCTGGAGTAAATTATAATTTTGGGAATAGACAATTCTATTTTTTAACGCAATGATAGATCGGTTTTGGTTTATGAGAGTGTAGAAATTTTAAAAAAAGAAACAAATATTTGAAGAAACGAATCACAATCTTCTTGATTTTTATAGTAATGATCTGCTCGATGTTGCTAGCTGTTTCATCCGTTACGTCATTTTCTCATAAGAATCAAAAAAATATCATTCATCAGTGAGTGAAAGTGTACTTGGATCTTAGAAAAACGAAAAGAATAATCAAAAGTGAGCACGACTTTATTGATTGTCATATACTACTTGAAAAGTAAAAAATAGGATTGTGTGGTTTTATGAAACCACGGTAAAAGTGAAACTTGATCTATGACTATAAACTATAGACGCGCGCCATATTGGCCTCGGCTGCTCTGACGTCACCGTTACGCGACATGCGACACAAAGAGTAAAAAAATTGAGACGGTGTAGTAAAAGTTTGACTTAAAAAACGTAAGCTTCTAAGTTAAATGCCATATCGGCAATTTGTATACAGTTTTAGCTACAAACCGCTGGCAAATCGGTTATTCCACAGTACTCGGTTCCCATTATTCCTTATTATAAATACGACTGGTTCGCGTATTCGCTTGATGGCACAGAATAATTAATGAGCTATATTCGAGAATGTGAGGTTTCCTTTCATAAAATTCACGTCTTATTGTTTTCAAACGATCCATTTATTTTTTGTTTGTAAATTTCCAAATTAATTTAGTCTAGGTATGTCGAGCTATCATTTTCAGATGTCTTTTGTTATCGTGTATAAGCTCTTTTTTGTAGATAATGAAATCATATTTAATTTTGCGTTGTACATTCAAAGTACGTTTTATTTGGTAATAAGTCATCTACGGTTGGTCGCGTATATTAATTATAATATTTTAGCATATTTAATTATTAGAAAAATCTCGATAACTTCGTTTTTCGTGGTTATAAAAACACTTTAAAGGTACTTGTATAATTATGTGAACGAGTAATATTTTATTAATAAAGAGGGAAAAAATAAAGTAATAACATAATTATAATGGGTTGGTTGGTTGGTGTTCGTCACATTTAAGATATGTACTAGTACTACAACTTCTTATCAATACTAACTACAGTTATAGAACTTTCATATTACACTCAGATTTTTTTTTATATTTATAATGTATTGATAAACAGATAGGTAAATGGGGCAATTTTTGTAATTAAGTAATTGCTAGTAGTAACAACAACTGATCCATATGTCGTAAATCTAAATAATTGAATTTACTTAAGGGGTTTTAAATTTACTTTTTAATTTACTTACCATGTATGCTAAAATACGTCAGCAATATACTGTTTTTTCATACAAAGCAATTATGGATCTTGGCGACAAAAATACACAAGATTAACACTAATATGCTTTATAAGACTAGTGTTTCCAAAACACGATTCACTTCACTTTGCTCGATAGAAAAAAATCAAAAAGTTAACCTTTTTTTGAAAGCAAAACCCATCTCTCTACTTCAATTATGAAAATATCAACACCAGATTTAACATAAACATAGATAAGTATTATACCTAAAAGATAACTGTTTCAGTTTTTATATTTTGTTTCAAATTACTTTTATAGTGTCAAAAATAGTGATTTGGCGTTTAAGACATTTACTTTAGAGCGCAATATTTCATAGTAATCATCGAACGGGGGAGTGCGCTGATTGGCTCTTCTGGCTGACTAAGTATGGGGCCTTAAGCATTTATGCAGAACATAGTAGATATACGTATACCTAATGAAAAGCAGCGTAGTGCTGACCTTGATGCTAGTTACTTATCTACCTAGCACCTACTTCATGTCTAATATGTATGTAAGTATTGAAAACTTATATTGTTTTCATATTTTATATGAATATATTTCTAAACTATATTGATACAATTTTATTTAGAAACCACATTTTTTTAAAATTCGAGGTATGGATTATTTGTAAGAACTACGACTTTACGTTTCATTTTTGCACCTACTACAACTCGGTCATTTTTACGATTTACATTACATGGAACATTTATACGGTTGTAACACTTGAAGAATGATGAAAGATATTTAGACACAATGTAACTTTGTATAAGTACAATTTGTTTTCTCATCTAAAAAAGTAGGACTCGATATAATTTAAACATTCTATTTATAACTAAATATAGACTGTCAGTTGTCATTCATTATTCATTAACAAATGAGTAGCAAACAAAATGAGTCCAAAAATCTATTCTCGTTTGATTGACGCGTAGTGGAATCGAATTGGCAAGCACAAGCGAAGTGGGTATAGATGGCGCTCGAGTCTACAGCGCGATGTCAGCCATCATTAATGGGCTGTCAAAGTCAAATGTCTTATATTGCAAGGGCGGGTATAATTTGATTTGAGTTCTAATTAGACACAACGAAAGCGGAATTCATATGCTGATTAAACTTAGTGAATGAATAAGATGTTTTAAATTTAAGTCCGAAGTTCTGTCTATTGATAAAAGTGTTCAAAATGCTTTTTGACGTAATCAATTTTATTCAATGACGTAATAAAACAATGCATCTGAAGTATTATCATGTTCATTATTTTTAGTAAACTATTTCCAGCAACTTCGCTATATAGCTGTATTTTCTCAAGAATTTAAACTTATTGTATTAATGAGCAACTGATTGTTTTTTTATGGAAATCAAAATATAAACCGATTTTCTGTTGGCATACACATTGCATATAACAGCAAGCCGTGTACCTTCGGACACGGTTACTCTAAAAACCATTATGATGCTCGTGAATTAAAAGGTAGGAAATATTAAAGTGTTCGCGCCCGTAAGATTATTTTCTAGTTTGACAACTCTTTTCTGTCAAAATGTTTTTTTAACACTCACAAAAATGAAATAGTGTTTGTAGAGTAGGTACATATTATGTCCGAAGGTTCACAACTTGCCCTAAACTAAAGACGTTAGTAAGTAATCAAAAGGCGAACGTAGTCAAGCTTTATGCTCTATATGTAATTAATATTTCGTTGACGTGCAAATAAAGTTAACAAAAATTTAACATAAGTGTTCTTCAAATACAATGAACAAATACAAATAAAATTTGTTTAGATAAAAATCTTTATTACACACAATCAAGTTTTATGTTATCCTCAGTGAAATTTAATAAATTGTAGGAAAACCCTCAAGTTGTAATCTAGAACGCATTGTTTATACTTTATAACAGTTATTTAAAGTGAGTGCGTAAAATGTGAATGTAATTAAGCAATTAAAAGCTATATATCATTGTGTTGGAAATTTGGCTTTGATCCAGATTTTTAATGAACGCGTTTTTGTATAAAAAAGTAGCGAGATATGAATATTCGATATCACGCGTTGTGTCGCCTGCGGACTCGCTGCATGCGATGTAAGCTACAGGAGGTAGCGACTTTGATGCCTTCTTGAATTATAACACACATATTTGACAGTTCTATTGACATAAAATAAGGCTCAGTCCATAGTTTGTTTTTCATAGTCATGTAACGCTACTTATTCCTATTTTTTTACTATTTTAAGCACATACAATTTATATTACATAATTTCTACGCAAAGCCACATATTTCAGACGATTACATATCATTAATTGATCGACAAGAAACTGAAAAAAATTAGATAGTTACAGAATTTCTATTCACATTTTGAAATTTATTTCTTTCGTTTTTAAAATGATTTTAAGTTGCATTTTTAATAAAAAATGATATCTTTATAGCACACATAACGTTAATACTAAACATCAACATGAAGATAAAATAATATAATAGGACTTTATTAAGTTATCTTAAATTTTATTCCAATAACAATAAGGGGAATGGTTTATCTCAAAATTTAAATATGAGTAGTCATCCCATCATGTTTTATTTTCAAATGTTCTGGACGAATACAGTTTAATTAAATTGAAAAGACTATTCTCAAAAATAGTAATCGCTGACAGGTTATCACATAATATTCATTTAAGAAGGGCTCTTTTTAACAGGGTTGTTCACCTTGTGCCAAAGGGTTAATTCTATACGAAAGGGTTATTACCGACTGCGTGATTATGATTGTATATATTGGATCCGTTTGAGGTATTGCGTGCCAGAAATTCCTTTGTTTTTTATTTCGGGGCTCAAACGAGATGCCTTGCGTTGTCTATGTCGTTTGAAGTTCGAGCGAAGTTGAGACAAATATTATATTAGAATTTAATTACAATATCACTTGAAAGACTTTTAGATACTATTAAGTAGATAAAAAGTGACGAAGATATATTTGGCTTAATTTCTTCGGTTATTGTTAATTTGTTCAATTTTAATTCCAAATAAACATTACTACAAAAAAGCGAATACTTTCACATTTTATGGGGTTATTTTGTAAGGATCATTCATTTTATACATTTCTTGTACTAAAATTTGCGAATTATACCGAAACTAACCAAATAGCGCTTTAAGATAGAGTAGGTATATTAAACACTTTGCTTTTGTAATATGAACAAATTATTTTTTTTTTATTTCAAAATTTAAAAAAAACAAAAAAGAGGTTAAGTTTTGTTTAACTTGTGTCGTGTAATGTATACATTAAGTAGCAAATTTAAGTTGGTATATACATTAATGCTGTTTATTCAAGGGGTATAACAATATATAATTCAAATGTAATATGTTAGTATGTATAAGGGAGTACCCTCAGGGGACCAAAATTTGAAATGGGGGCGTTCAAAAATCAGCTTCGATCGAACCCTATTGAATTAAATCCTTGTGCCAATACTCGCAAATAATGCCTTTCGCTTGACGAGGTCCACTCGTAGACACAAATACAGTTATGTGGTTTCCAAAATTTGAAATTCGGGAATGGGATGATTAGCTGTAGATTTTTTAAATAGCTGCAGTTATTTTTGCCACTTTTCAGTTGCACTTATCAGTTGAGGGTTGATAATATTTAAGATATTAAAAAAAATCCTTAATAAACAGTCAATGCTATAAAATGACTGTACCTACCATGCTTAGAATATAATCGCTGATTTTATTACTTTATAATCTGCATCTTCACGCCTTTATCCCTGAAGGGGTAGGCAGAGATACAACCAGAGCACACAAGACTAGCCGATGACACTAAGCCTCACAATGTGATAGCCGATAGGTGGCAAGCCTATCGCCTATCCAATCCCGAGCAATACTTTTAATGGAAAATTGGAAATACCAAATTTTCTTTTTTGTTGCCCCGTCCGGGATTCCAACCCGGGACTTCATGAAGTCATGACCAACACTTGGAGCGCTAGATCACAGAGGCGACTTTTACTTTTTTTTTTACTTTTTACACAAAATAAACAGTCAATGCTATAAAATAATTATACCTACTTACTACCATTGTTAGAACGTAGTCCCTGAAGTTATTACTTTATCATCTGATGCTGAAATGTATATTCTATCTGTGTATAATGTTAAAAAAATCAAACGATTTGCCCTAAATTGAAATTTGTATTTATTTTTAAAACATACACGTATTTAATAGTGTGCATTGAAAACGTATTTCAGCTTCAAAGCACATAAATGACATCGATTTTGTTGCAGTTATGAGCGCACTTGAAGCAAATCAGAACTAATACCCCAATTTTTGTATCGAATATAAATGTATCAGTTTATACTTATATACATTATATTTAGTAATCAGTAAATAATAGAGGGTGGACAGGACATCGATTGATCTCAATGCTAAGGGTGCGATCGTAGAAGGGTTGTTTTAAAATATTGCATGGGGTGACTTTGATAAAATCAAATGTATATAAGTTAGTCGGCGGTCCAGCTACATTTCTTTAGCTGATTAGAAACCTGACTAGTGTGTTTTTAATTTCTTTCTTTTTATTTGTTTTGGAGTAAGTAATTTCGTAGGGGATGTTAAGTATACGTTAAAGTTACGTCAGTTTCGGTATACCTTTGCGTATTGTTAGAAACAAACTCTTATGAAATTGCAGATTTTTTACAATTCTACACTTATTCGTCTTTAATAAATTATATTCTTTTTAGGCCCTCTAACTCATTATAAAACAATTACAATTGATAAAAAATAAATAAAATGTTTTCAGTTATAACAATTGAAAATAAGCCAGGGTCCAGTTTGGGTGAAAAAACTTTAAATCGTTTCTTTGAGTCCTTTTTCTGAAAATAACTACATCATGCTGATACTAGATGAAGTAGTTTATCAGCAATTACCCTTTAACCTATAATCTAGATACACTGCAGCTTATTACTATAGTTTATAATATAATTTCCAAAACAACTTTCGTTAAAAAAACCGAATGTGATATCATAAATATTGATCCAAATAATTGGGATATGGTATAAAAATAATTAAAAGTATAGATTTGTTATTTTCGTTTTACTATCGGTATAACAATTTTAATTTGTCATTTTCCTTTCTTTATTAAACAAAATGACGAAGTATTAAGTTGCTGATTTTTTTCATTAAAAACAAGTATTATGGAAAAACATTAAAAACATTCCGGTCGAGTTTAACATTTGTAAGAATAATTGTGGAGGTGCTCTAGTGGCACATTTGACTACATTATGTACAGGAAGCCAGCTCAAGGTCTAGTAAGATACTCAAAAACGTAAACTAAACCCAAACTACAACATATCCAAAAAGTTCGTTAAAAACGACCATTAAATTAATTGTATGAATGTGTTTGAAACTAGGTCTTACCCCTTCACCTGCCCCATGATTTGCATTAACAAAGACGAAACAAGGCAAGGTTTATAATTCTCCTTTATTATACAGTGTCAGGCGATACGCCCGATTATTTAGCGGCCTCAAAATTGCGAACCATGATAACATTTCTTTCCGAACAACACAATTGACACCCTGATCGCTTGTACAAACGTCGTGTTGCAGGGATGCGACAAATTTTGATTTTTCTATAAATTGCAGATGATGTTTACGACAAAAGTCTAAATTGCCTATGTTCTAAAAGAAAATTATTTGGAACCTGTACAAATGTTTATCTCAACTTAAAACGTCTCTTTAGTTTTGTGCCACTTATGTATTACATTAATCTGATTATTTAATCTCTTCTTTTACTGTCATATACAAAGTCCATCATTAACTTCACATACAGTTTACATGACATTTTTGTATTAACTTCTGCATTTAATAGTGCAATTAAAATACTAAACAAACAAAGATTCGAATCTTGTATTAAGAATTATAGTGAGATTATGTTAGAGTAAGACATGAAACCTATTATTTAAACAATAAAAAGATTTAGTGTAAACTTAAGATATTAAAAATAATGTTTTAGGTTTTTTCTCAGCTTATCAGCAAAAGACTTGGGTTGATGTTTGTGTATGAGTGTGTATTTTAAGCTTGTATTTTTTATTATTTCTTCGAAAATGTATACCACATTTTTCAGGAAGTTTGTGTTATGGCTGATTCCCGGTTGTTCCACAACATGTACCTAAGACGCGACAGTGCCGTGCTGCAGGAATACCGTGCAGGTCGCGTGATCGCAGCACGGTGTATTTGACACGGAATTGTCTGTAGTTTTCACGCTAAAATTCGTTTGTAGTCTCGCTTTTCGGCAGTGCAATTAGCGATTGTTATCTTCTTTTGTACCGGGCCGGTTTGGTGATTCCGAAGGACTGAATTATTACTATTTGGCAGTCCATGGGGCCCACCCAAGTACGTATTTGGTATCTTTAATACGTTTTCCGGATATGCTTTTATTGATTTTCCAATTCAGATGTTAATTTTAGGTTACTTATGACAATCGTCCGAGAAATAAATTCATCGACTTTTCTAACATCTTGGGTTTTTAAGACCTTCGACATCAACAATTTGAGTTAGCGAAGATTAAACTCCTGTGGTGAAACTATTGATTTCGATGACCAAGATTTTGAATGGAAAAATTGTTAAAGCATTCGAAAGCGATGAATGAAAGGGTGCAGGTTCAAATCCTATATGAGATAATACTTTTTATCGCAACGTATTTTTATTTTAGCACTTGCCCTGTGCTTGGGATATATTTCTACCGATTAATGCTCTGGGGCGAAATTCTTTCTTTCTTTAAAATTTATAGAAATATTTTTTTTGTTTGAAATTCATGATAATAACACACAGTCTTTAGCTATTTGATCTTTACGTCATTTCTTAATTTCTGTTGGGTGTATTATTTTATTAACACCACATACATACACTAACACACACACACACACACACACGCACACACACGCACACACACACACACACACACACACACCAATTACGCACACATTGGAGACGTGAAGTCGAACGTTATTGCACACATAAGCAAATGTTCCTCGTCATCAAAAATCAATGATCCATCTTGTGAGATAATTCGTGCTGAATTCTAAAGACGCATAAATCATCGCACACCATGTACTGACAATAGCCGGCTCTATAAACACACCCCTACGATGTAATTAATTAAAATTATTAATGACAGAACGAAATAATGCGAAATCGATAGCGACGGAAAATTTGCGACATCAAACAAAAATGTTATAAGCGTGAGCTTGGTTTTCGGAAACGGTTCCGTATAACAGAAAAATATATCAACATGCCTTCGATATTTATCATCATAAGTATCTTTGAGTTTAAAGCTGTTTTTTTAATCTTGAAAAAAGGGAGGTTATATGTTCTACTCCTATATTTTATAAATATATGCTAATCGATTTCTCTGTCATTTCTAAAGCGGTGTTAAAAATATTTTTTATTAGAAATATTATACATACGAGGTGCTCTCATTACCACCAAGTCTAGATATGATGGTTAAATCCCAGACAAAACAAAGTAAATATTTAACCTTTGTGAACTTGGACGACATAATTTATAAAATCCACATCGCGTTTTGCAGGTTTACGGCGCTTACATTATTGAAAGTAAGGTGCATACTTTTCTTCACATAAAAAATAGCACAATACTGTTTTAAAGTATTCAAAATTAACTTCATGTTTACCTTCATAACGTCATCACTCACAGAAAACTTAGGTATACGAAAAGCACATAATTGGCAATGTTTACGCACCCTGGACTTATTAACCCTTAATAACTGGCGTGTATTCCTTGCTTCATTCGTCTTGGTTAAAATAAAAAAATCGACTAGCACAGGTCAATATCGAAACGCAATTCCTAACGCAGTAAACCCAAAGCAAATCTATGGACGTTCAATGGTCAATAATATTCCGGACGGAATTTGTGTTGCTTTGTTATGGACGAACTTCCGAAAAGTCGAAAAGTAATTCCGAATGTATGTGACGGACCGTACACATCGCTGTTGAGTGTTTGATTAACTTGATGCAAGATTCTCTTCTAGTTACGAACGTGTTAATTACAGAAAAGCATAAATAACTTGCAGGCACGAGCTACATTGATTGTTTTTGTTATTTGTATTCTATTGTTCTTAATGAGTTCGTAGTTCAAGATCGCTATAATAATCTTTGATAGACTTTATTAACGTGTTTATGAGATTTTTTTTATTAACTTTTAACTTTATTAACTTTTAATTTGTGATTATATGTAATAAAACAAAAATGACCAAGCTTTAAATTGCATGTAATATTTTGTGCTACCAACAATAAATATACACGACACTACTCGCGCAAAATCAAATTTTACTCAAATCGGTTTTAATCTTCGCTACTCCTTGATCTATTTTGTTGAAAAAACAACTCAAATTGTAAGTTACACAATTGGTTCGTAATTTTACAGTAATGTCTATAGAAATTGGAGTATGTAAATACGAGCGACAATGAAGTATCGCATTCAAAACTATGCTTACAATAATATAAATTGTTTTAGAGGGGTCAGTAGCACGAGTGTAAGTTTTGAAAAGGATTTGCTTTACCAGCGCGTTTGTATTTAAAAACCCTAAATATTTGTAATTGTTGTCAGTGCCTCTAGCGGATAGTTAAAACAACTAAACAAATTTGGATCGTCTAAATGGAAATGTGTAAGTGAAATGAATTCGTGCGAAAACCGAAACTATATTGCTGTGTGTGTATATTTTACAATATTGAAATGTATAGTGTAAAAGTTTGTGTTATTAAAAAATGAGTGTATGCCATGCCGAAATTTCTTTTCTTATGTGCTGACTATAGAAAGCATCATTTCTGATTATAATATTATCGTAGTTAGGATGGTGGTATAAATGTCTGTATCACCGTTCAGTGAACGTCCAGAATTGTTAAGCATTGTACGGAACCCTGAAAACAATGAAAGAAGTTAAAATACTTCAACACTGAACGGGTTATTAATTCGTTGCTAAGTTTTTTTGTTTTTAATAGCGGGAATATGCAGATCTGTCGTTTTATGTTTTCTTTTATTGACAGTTTATGGTTCGGAAACAAAATGACTCTCGAGATTCAATACGAGTATTTGAGACAATGACTTCGAATCGTCGAGTAACTTTGTACCGTTAAATGTATCGTGATGTTATAGTACATGTCACAGAAATAAATAGTGACAGTTTAGAGTAAATAGGTATTTACGTATCCATAAAAAATATATTTTTATGCTTTTGTAGTATTTATATCAGGAATTGTAAAAGATTTACGTCAATATATTAATATATTATTCCAAAAATTTTCACAGTTACGTTTTTAAGCAATAATATATATAACATTTTTGATCTATTTTTAGTTTGTCTGGTTTGTGTGTCACGAAAACCCAAGAAATGAATATATAAAAGGTTGAACTTTTTGATTGAGATGTAAGCTATATCTTTTTAAAACTGATCAACACTGAAGACATCTTGGATCTAATCTAGTTATAATGGTATAGTCGAAACTCGGACACGATAAGCTAAGCGTATTCGTTATTATTCCTAACAAAATAATAAATGCAAGTACAGCAAGTGTGTATGTTTGCGTGTATAAATTTTGACATGACGAAAAGGCTGAACCAATAACTGAAATAAAAAATAGCAAAACATTAGAGAAGGACATAGGATGCTTTTTATTTCAAATCCTAATAAACACAGCAGCAAGTTAACAAAAAGTAAACGTATTTATTGTTATTGGTATGTATAATTTTTTGTTCTGTATAGCTTAGATTTTAAACATAATTTTTAAACCTACACTATCAGTGTTATGTAAATATGATGTAAGAACTGACCATCTAAAGCAGCTTAGCGGGTACAATAAGTACATATATTTTATTTTGAAGTACAAATAATGCTTTTTGTAATTCGTATAAAACGTGACGCCTGTTTCGTGTACATTGAAAGTTTTGATATCATTTCATAAATATCTGATTCGCTGTTTTGATGAATTATAAAAAAAATAATCGCTTCGGTTGTTTAGCAGTCCGGTTGTTGGACTTAACTTCATGAAGTCCCGGATTCGATCCCCGAGTCGGTCAATAAAAAGAAAATATATATTGTCAATTTTCTAATAAAAACCACGTTCTCCAGAATTGGATATGTGCCCGGTTGGCGATAGATTTGTCACCTATTACATTGTCTTTGCTAGTCGTGAGTAGGCTGGTTGTTCCTCTACTAACCTCTTTGGGTATGCAGGCGTGAAGATACTTTTTTTTATCAAAAATAAAATTTAAGATATTTTAAAAGAATTAACAGCTACCTACTCATTTTTATCCTTGCGTGTTAAAACCTTTCTGGTTTTTCTTTCTAGATATCTAGTTAATGAAAACGCTTTTTATAATGTACTTTCTCCAAAGGATTACCATGGCTGTTTGATATTTTTTATCTGTGTAACTGACAGCCGATATGGCGAGCACCGTTTAAAAATGGAACCTTTTAATATTCACGCGATTCGAAGTAATGTTTTGACGTTTAGAGATTATCTGGATTAATGGCGGCTGCTTCTTACAATCGGAGATATTGACAAATTTTAACCATTAAACGACCAGCGTCGATTGCTGTTAAGTGATTCTGATACTCCAAAGAGGAATTGACAAATTACTATTTCAATGGTAGTTATCTTAATTATTGCTCATTTACATTTGCGAACAAGGGATTTTGTTTATCTTTTATTTACATTAAAGATGTTAATAAGTGAGATGAGGTTGCGTTAAAAATGTAACCAAAGAGTATATAAATACTATCTACGTATCTAAGAGGCGGATCTTCCATAGGTATATAGCAAACCCGAATTTTGTATGAAGTTTGGCTTAAGTGACACGAGACACTTGACAGACACATGGTGAAAAGGTATAACCCGTTTAATTTGAAAGTAAGTCTAAAGGCATTCAGATTTAAAGAAACTAGTGTCATATGATTTAGGTGAATAAAAAACATAGCAAACTTTATTCTTTTATTTTTTTATATGAATGTTGCGCCAAACTGAATGTAACTATCTTAATTATTTTGTGCAAGATGAAAATGGAGTTTTGGCGCCATCGAGAATGAAAATGGTCGTAATTTTTTCATAGTTATTGAATTTCGTGTTTATATTGAGTGCAATTAGTTAATTTAGGTGGGAATTAGATTAATTTTGTTCAGTGAAAGTGCACAAATCAAGTAATCATAAAGAAATTGGTGTATCGGCTAATTCCTCGCTGCCGCCAAATCTCAATAGACAAGCTTGAGTAACGAAGCCACCGTTTTACTTAAGACCCAGACATGACTTACTGACGACTTATGACTGATGACTAATAATAATTGATTAAAATTGATTTAAAGTTTGATGCAAATTTCTACTTGACTAATGGCAAAATACTAACGTGAAGGCCAATACCTAAAGAAAGAAAGAAGAAGAAAATCGCCTTAAACAGCCTTATTTTTTTTTATTTTTGGCATGGGTGTTCTGCCACCCAAAGCATCTGCCATTAGTCAAGTTTAATTCATTTGCATCAAGTGATCGTGCATTTCTTTAAATTGGAATTGAATTTGTTAAAATAGTCGTTTTTTTATTGACTATAATCATATTCATATATATATTACATATGAAATTCGATAATTATGAAGAAAACTGCGTTTTTTTTCGATCCCCCTAAAACTGCCTTAACTTTGAAGTAACTTCGAAATGTCATGCACAAGGTTTTTTGATGACGATATTTCTCAATCAGTTAAGTTACTCTCGGGATATTACGCAATGGGTCATCTACAAACACCGAAGAATTTAGCAGTGTGTTACCTAGATGACTAAAATACCTCTGATGTTTATCAGCTACAAAGGGATGAAAAACTAGGATAAGGATATCACATACAAACAAAAGCTTAAATAATCTCGATTTGTAGTGAAGAGTAACTTACAAATACGGCTCAGCTTACCTGAAAGTAAAAAAAGTTATCAATTAATGAAATTTAAAAATTTAGTTAATGGCTAAATGGTTAAGTTATAGTTACTAAGTGTTAAATTAACACATTATTTGAAACAAGTAAGGGGGCCGTACATGTCTATGTAATTAATAAAAATATTTATATCTTCGTTTTTTTTGTTCTAGTAGTTTGAATCTATATATTTACTACTATAGTCTTAATAAACAAAGCTGACATTGTTTTATAAGTTGATACTTTATATAATTTAGTAATATTACGTTAGTTTTTATGTGCAATAAATTGCAAATAATACATATTTTTTTGTAATATATCCTTTATTTTCATTTTGGAACTATTTATTTAAACTCCAAAAGATAGCTCACTTCTCATAAGGCTTTATGTACAAAATATTAGATAGCGAAAGCGTCAAGTCAATTAAGTAATAAACATAAACGATACCAAGTTACAACTAAGTAACACACTAAGGGCCAAAACACAAAACCGCGTTGCAGCGCCGCGCCGCTAAACTCGTCGTTTGCGTTGCGGCGTTGCGGCGTCATAGACGTATCTCTGCCATGAATCATCGTGAGAAACTTATGCCTTATGTGTTTTTAAAAAGATTTTACTCTGTTTTAAATAGATAAATAGTGACGCGAAGCTACAATCGGCAGTGACGCTACTGCTGATAATAGCGGCGCAGTGCCGCAACGCGGTTATGTGTTTAAGCCCTAAATGATTACTTATGTCTACTTGTTAATCGTGTATCTGATGAAGCTTGATTAATTTGTATAACTGTTAAAAGTACTTGTCAGTAACATGAGGTATTAATGTCTTGTACAGCTTAACATAGCAAATAAGTATGATGATCATTTTTTTGCTTATAGCGAACAAGCATACGGCTTTCCTTGATAGTATGGACAACCGTGGCTTATAAACAACGTTGATCTTACTGATGCATCGCTACCTTATGGCCGAGACCTAGATTTTGAGTGTAAGCTACTCTCCAGATCCTACGGAACATGATAGTGGCGAGCGGTGGCAGATATAGGTAAGGGCGAGATGCTGCGCTCTGTTACCTAGTTATTACTGCACTAGTGGAATAATCCAGTAACAACTAACAGGCGATAGGGTCGACACATCAATAAAATATGATGCATCAGAAGCTTTGCTTTCGCAATTACACTACTGACCATAAGTAAGTTTTCATTAACTACAACAAAATGAAACAAGTGCTCCGCCAGTGAATCGTATTTCTTAAAGAATGGTGTACCTAAGGTTTATAATACGAATACTTGAGAATTAAAACGACTTATTTCCTGTCTGTTTGCTACTGCATTACTGGAAAAGTTTTGAACCAATTTTAACCGGGTTTTCACTAGTTTATCAAAGTAATTTAAATATAATACTGTATCTACTTATTCAAGTTCATAGCTTACAGCCAAAGATTTGATGATATGTAGATCTATGGTGTAGAAGACCGAGTATGAATTTGAACAGGTTACTAAAAACAAAGGAAAAATAATTCTCTTAAATTGTAGTGAAGTATATTTATAAACTATTCTACAATATGAATACAGACATAAAAGATGTAACAAAATAACAAAAACGCAATGTAAAGGTTAGATATTTAAACCATCTTCATGAAATACTATCCATCCATCATTATTGGTTATTCGTTAACACTTTTGCAAACAATTTCTAAGAAATAAAAGCCATTTAAGTTGTATCATTATACTAATATGCGTTCCTACTCAACACAAAACAATACAACCTTAAGACGACATTAAGCAATTTACCTAATGCTTCCCCTACCAAGAACAATCGATTCCCTACTCTACATTAAATTGATAAGATTGTATTTCGATTGAGATCTATTCCTCAGAAACATTGTAACTTACATAAAGTCTTAAGCGACACAACTAAACATTCATTTTTATGTCTTACAATACAGTGTTAAAGTATTATATTGAACAACGTAAACATAGTTGTATTTCGTTTATTGTGATTTATTTATCTATTGAAATAGTTCCCAGAGGATAGCAGAATCTATCTAATGTTCAGCCGTTAAATTAATGCTACAATTTATGACAATCGGAATTAGCTGAACACAGTTGAACTAAGACGAGGCGTATTGATTGCCTTGTCAGATGCTGAACAACGAATTAATAATACAATCCATACGCGGGTTATATTCATACGGCTTAAATACTCCACGTTTATGGGACGAAAATGAAACCTTTAATTCCCGTTGTAGGGATAAAAATGTTAATTAATAGTGAAATAGTGAAAGTATGGTAATTATAGATAAAAACTGGGCTTCGGCGCCATCGACAGATACCTAAGACAGTAGTATTTTTTTTTGTAATTATTAAATTTTGTGTACATATTGAGTATGATTTGTCAATTTTGGTGGCATTTGTATAATTTTGTAAATTTAAAATGTTCGAATGAAGTATTTATGAAGAACTAGCGGTTCCGGCGAACTTCGTTCCGTTCGTTCAGTTTGTATGGGAAAAATTAAAATGTCACTTGCTGTTGTAAGGGATAAAATGTATCCCATGTCCTTCTCCCGGTTCTAAGCTACCTCTCCATCAATTTTTAGCCTAATCGATTGAACTAACTCAACACTCATATTTTTAAAGAAAGAAACACTTGTACTGTTTTACACATCAAAAATAATATTGTTGAGTAGTTTAAGTTTTAGCCCTGATGATGCTGTATAAGCGAAACCGGTAGGCTACTAATTACAAAGTAATAAATTATAAGTGATAAGTAAAACAGTACAAGTGTTTCTTTCTTTAAAAATATGAATATTTGGAAGTTTTACCAAGCGCCGACGATGGAAAATATCAAATATAACTCAACTTTCTTTTATATATATAGAAGATTCATCTTTCTTAATTTTTTTTGTTTTGTTTTTATTGTTTTTAAGGTGTATTCTGTGATTCGGGGCGGAGACAAATCCAAAGAATCAAAAACCATGGAAATTGGTCCAACAGATCTCGAGTTATAAGTGTTGTTACTTCGACTTTGTTTTATATATATTTATGATTATGAACAATTATAGTGATTTTTCCCCGTGTTGGTCCGGGTTCGCTGAGTAGAAAAGACCATCTGCCCCTTGCCAGGGTGCTCGAAAAGGGCGAACACTGGTTAGAATATAGGTCTGTACCAACAAGACCACTGGTGGTAGAGTAGGAGCAACTTGCCGGGGTAAGGATCCTCATCCACCGCCGTGATAGTTTAAATATTATATTAGGTATGTCAAGTATAAAACTAAGGAACGCAGGGGAAAGCAGGTGACTGTACTTATGGTAAGAAGTAAACGTTGCATATCGACATAAATGTAAGTGATATGTGCAAGTTTACTATCTACGCTAACCTCCAGCAAAGCATACAATCTTGACGAGCACTATTGCGACAGAAATAGCTAAGTCAGTAGTACAAATCGTAGCAAGCTTTCTACCACCTAGCAATATAAAATTACAGTTAATTACCAATGAAACATCAACATAAAAATATTTAACAAATATTACAAACGTAAAATACAGCCTGTTTACTGTTGGCATGTTAACTTTGTTTTAGCGAACAATAAACACCCTTTATCGGGGCGTTACCTGAATTATTGGAACAAAATACGTTCTTATTGTTTGAGTTTGTCGCAAAACCTTTTGAAACAAATACATAGGAGCTTCGATAATTGAGAGGGGTACTGTAATACCTTCGATTATTTATTTAAGGCTTTCGCCACCTGAGGCTTTGGACAAAAAACAAGTGAAGTATTAATTAATTACTTTAAGGCTGTTGACACAGAATTTTGGGTTCTATCATTGATAAATTAGGTTCAAAATTGATTGTGTAGATACGTTTTTTTTATCTGGAATGGGATTTGGTTAGAACACTGTGGGAAAAAGAAGAAAATGCTCCTTTCGATGATTGTTTTTATTAGGTCGAAATTATTTTACACTTGTATTGAAACGTATAAAAAATAAACAGGGCCGGATTTTCGTTTATGAAATCTGTGTGTATGTTTGCATCGAAATCAGTTCTAAGTAAATAAGGAAATAAATGATTCAAAGTAATTGGTTTGTACACTAAAAGCTATAACTACGCATCAACATAAAAAAGTCATATTTAAATTTCTAAACTACTTACTATTTAAAAAAATTAAAAAAACTCAAAATAGACATTAATTTATATTTTGTGTGGTAATTCTGAAGAGCATTGCTAAATTAATTTCTAGTTATCGCTAACTTTTTTTAAAGGAACAGAAAAAGACTTTTCCTAAGTGTAACAACCTCTTTTTTAACAAAATGAAATGGAATGGTTGATTTTATACAAAACAAAACTGGCTTATTCTCTCATGCCCCTATAAAGATAAGTTTGATCTCATTCGAAACATATAAGTTTTAAAATATCCAATCAGAATTTACCAATGGGGTAGTAGCGGTGCTCCCAGAGGCAGCCGGGGTGAACCGATACACAATTAAAGGAAAACAAGGACTTGTAAGTACTAATGCTAAGACGAATGTTGCGGAAAATCGAAGCACCCCTGCCTCCCCAGTCTGCAGGGACGTCTGATTTACGATACCCCCGCGAACGGGGTGGGTTTTATTTTTAATTTTAATATGCTCTTTGTTTATTAAGATATTTTAAAATGCACTTTTTGAATACGGTACTGTTTTTAAGATATAAAGTTAGAAATTTGAACGAACTAAGAAAATCAGGAAAGAACAGTTTCATTAACATAAATTTTTGATTGTTATCTTTTTTCAAACTCTGTACAGTCATAAGAAATAATTCTTCAAAGTTAATAAAAACTCTTCTTAAATACGGTTATCTTTACAATTAATGGTTGCATTTTAATGTTTTTTTTTTGTGTATTTATTTTTTTCATGTTTCATTCACTATAATACCGCCTCCTATAATTTGTAAGACATATCTTTATTTTTTTAGCAACTTGCCTGGGTAGGGATCTATCGCCTTATTCTGACTTTGTCACGTTCATGCTATGCTATGCATGCATATGCTTGAAAGTTAGGGTAGCCGGCAGACTTGCACAATATGCCTAATATAAATATGGTTAATACCTAACCACGTATGTCTCTTACCATCAGAAGACCCGTGTGCTCTTTCGCTGTTCTCTTACAATTTCGTCAATCTTAAAATTATAAAAATATTTTGTTTTGTACATTTAGCAATAAGACAATAAGTAAATGAATATATTTAATTTATATTTTGTCCTTCAACAAAATAGAACACCACCCTCAGTGGGAGTGATGGGAAGTTTTCTTCATCTAATTGATAATTCTTCCACGATCCCTCATCGGAGGCTTCGCTACAATAATACAATTAATTCCCTTATGTCAGAAACCACTTATACATTTCTTAAATGCTACCCTTATTAAGGGCCCTTTACATAATATTTACGGTTATTGAATATTTTTGCGATTTCATTGCGTTTAATTTAATTCTTATTTCAGCCAGTTTTTGGTGGTTTATGTTATTAGAACAGACGCTAGTTGCCTCTTTGGTACTGTTTATGCTTAAGTATCCGTGTTAATATTGACAATGTATTAGTTTTTCAATATATTTATGCTCAAATATACATTATTTTATATATTTATAATAATGCTTGCAAATAAGGATTCATTGAGACAAAATATGTGTAGTGTTTTCTATAGTATTGTCTATACACGATGCTTCACTTAGTTGGCCTAACAAAAATGTTATTAAATAACTAATTTTGTTTCGATTTCGTACGTTGATTGAGAGAAGGAAGAATGTCTTCATTATTTCGTATTTCATACCCAGGTTTTTTTGTTATCCTCTATACGTTACAAGCAAGTTAGTTAAAGGCGGCAGTCCATTACGTTATTTTTTTATAAACGAGCATAAGTCTCAAAATGTTCATAAAATATTTTAATAATGATTTTTGGTGTCTAAAATAAACAAAAACTTTGTTTGACGAACAAGTTAAGATAAACACCAAAGTGATTATGTATATTATTAACTTATCTACATTTTCTAAAAATTACGTACACATAAAAAAAACACATTAAGGACTTTGTCACTCGAGTCAAAATTCAGTCTTTTAAAGCAGTTGCAGCAACAGCAGCTGACCCGCTTAAGTATCGACGTAGCTGTTCCAGCCGCCATCTCCATGTCCCGTGGTTAAGGGTATTCTGTCTGCTATTATACAGTATACGTAGCTACTTATTATGTTTAATGTAGTATAAATCGCAACGTTTAAAAAGCCAGTGTACAGGGTCCTTAGCTGATGTATCGTGTTCACCCTTGACATCAGAGTCTTGTTAGAAATTGCTTGTTCAATTCGAGACTAGGATATATTTTGTATTTTGCTATAATTATGTTTTATTTATTTATGCTCCATGTACACAAAACATATTCATGAATAATAAAATAAAAATAGAGTGAACATATTATTAGAGATATTATCCAGTTAAGAAAAAAAAACTATAATAGCGTATAAAACGTTTTAAAAATTAATTAAATAAATAAATAAATGTCTCATAGCAAATTACAAAAATTAATCTAATCAAATTATACGCTAAATACAAATTATATGCTTGTATTATTATTGAAATCTAACGATATTAGTACACATAGATATTTAATTAGACACCGAAGTCAACACATTAAACATTCAGACCCAGAAATACAGATATTAATTTTCAAATGCTTGTTCCAACGGGAATAGAACCCGAGCCACACTTGGTCGGTGGAGTTAGCAGTGTACGCTAACCCCTGGGCCAACGCGGCGGTTTTATGTTCTATAGCAAATTTTTACGGACAAATTGTGGATAAGAAATCAAAGGAAAGCAATTAAGTAAGCTTTTAGATATAAAAAAAGTATCACCGCGCCCACATTACCGAAAAGGTAGTCAAAGGTATAATCAGCACACTCACGACTAGACGAAGATTATAAGTTTTTCAAAATGGTAGATAGCAAACCTATCGCCAACCTGGTACCTATTTATCCAATCTCTGACAATGTTGCTTTTAAACAAAATTTAATCACTTCTTTGAAAAATCAAAAAAGTTGTAGTAAATGAATTTCAAAACTTACCCTTGGGGCTTTTGGTATTATTTATCACTGCTAATAAAAACTAAACTATACATGCCGGATGTCAGCCGATATCTGCGAGTGACGAGTTTAGATATGCCGAAATATAAAAAATAAATAACTCTATTGTGTAACCGAAATTATCGCGCAGTAATACAAACAATCACTTATAACCAGTATTGATTGTTTATAACCAAGTTGTTCTCAAACTTTATTCACATAATCTATAATATCAATTTAAGTTTGAAATTGGAACTAATATTGCGAAATGGAACCAGCTCCATTTTCCAAAATCCAAAATTGATAAAGTTTACAAAAATATTTCAAATACCTCTGTTCATTAACTGTGCTTATGTATTAAACCATTTAAAACTGTCAATCGGTTAGATACCTATTACGTATTTTCCAGATCGAAATATGACAACGGCAGCAGAAATAGCTGATAAATATGAAGAAGACAGAAGGATTGAGACCTATTAAGAGGTTATTGAGGAGTTATTTTTTGGGGTTATGTTGTTATAACTCCTAAAATATGTAGAGTTACTCTGGAATCTCGATTTCTTGCGAATTTGACATTGGAATCGGGTATGTCATTTTAGTTATTCTTAAATACTTTAGAACCTTAGTTCAAAAAACATCGACGAATCCGATAAAATAATTTATTGTTTATTATTAAATGAATGTTATTGTGTAAAAGTATTGTGTTCAAGAGTACTTAAAATTACATATTCAATTCCGATTTCCAATACTGCATGAATAAAGTATTTCGAAATCAAGATTTAACATTAAGCCTACTGAATTTATAAAATATTGTAACTTCATCTTTGTTGACCGAAAACTAATTAGGTCCGTTGAATAAGTTAAACAAGGATAAAAGAAGTTAAAGTTTGACAACATCTTAACTGACGCATGTTGATTATCGTTACCTAATAAAAAAAAACAGAATTTGACCCCTCTAAGATAACGCGGGCCATTGACACTTCGATGTATTGATGTTTAAGTGAGATCGATTGTAAAAGTTCAAGATAAAACGCGGAATCGACAAATTATAAATTTAATAATCATCGTATATTGCGCGATAAATAAATACGTTGTAAGTATGTATTAATGAATGGAAGTTGATGTAACACTGTTCATTCGTATCTATTTATAACAGAAGTCAAGCAGAAAGCAAAAATGACTCTGAATATTCTTGAAGATAAAAAGACAAGATTCTGCCTCTCGGAAACTAGGATTCTTTGTTTTTTTAAATACTTAGCCAAAAATATTTAAGGACTTTTATCAAAATAAATATTCCTTTAAAAATAGTTCCTTCTTTATATAATTAGTAAAATAGTTTAGTAAAATTATTATTCGTGTCACTGTCTTTCATTTTAGCAACAATATAATCACAGTGACAGCGACAGAACTTTTGTGTTACGAGATTAAGATTAAGAGTTTTGATATTTTAATTTTTTATAGCAAAACTAAGCAAATATCTAAGTTTAAAAGTCACTACTACTTGAAAATAAATAGCCACATACGAGTAAGTTGTTATTCTTGAACTTTTAATATTTATTCATGTGGCGAATATTTATTATTGTGGCGAATCATAACTATAGGAACAAGTAACTGTAGGTGTTGACCTGTAAAGAGTTGAGCCCGAAGCCAAAGCACCCTCAACAACCAGAGACGCTAGTATTGAAGCAATGATTACAATAACAAAGAACTGAATAAAACGAATATTAAAATCCGTTTGTTTCCGTGTCAAAAAATTAATATTAACGATATCTTCAACAATGAAGTGGAGGCCGAAAAAAAGGGAATAATTTATGCGAGACATTTCTTTTGACGCCTTTGTTTCACAAATATTCAATTTAATTGAATTATTTCAGTGCTGTAATGCGAACTGAGTTTTTCTGTCATATAACACTATTTTTGGTAACACATAACCGAAAATTTATTTGGGATTATATTCTCAACATTCCTACAAAAAATGGACGTTTAGGTTTAACGATTTTGTTAATAATATTTTTAACACAAATATTACAATAATACATCAATATTAAAAACCGTGATTGCTGATGTCAATAGATCGCATCTGATTCCAAGCAGCTGGACATTCGAGATTTTACAGAGAATGAATAAAATCATCAATTTATGCAAGTGTTTTAAAAGTAGCCACGCAAAATTGACACTTGGGTCATTAAAGAAAAGGGTCAGTATTGAATCAATTACCTGATTTATTTTATTGCGTGTGGAGGACAGTATAAAATTCGATTGAATGGGGTTTTATTAAAAACCGGTTGAAACCAGTTCGGGCCCTATGACACGTGGTCAGGGCGTTTGTCATTGTAAGTATTAAAATTATCGGTTTTTTTGTCCTGCATTGTATTGAATTGAATGAATAACAGAATTAATGATTTATTTTTATGTCCAACGCTGAAAAGAATATTTAAATACCGAAATATTTTTAGCGATTTTGTATCTCTGTTTAAAATGTATATTGCTATTAATACGTATTTATCAATACCAATTAGATCATCTGCGCCTCAACCTCGCTCTTGTTTGTAGTAAATGGGTCTAAGTTCTCGCCCTCGGTAGTGACTATGAACAAAAATGTGATATTGCGAGGACTCACGTAGACTGATATGAATAGCCTTACCTAATTACTGTCTTTTAAGCTTTCTTACCTTAGCACTGACTGATAAAAAGGTTATTGTAGCTGTTAAGAAGCTTCTAAGGCAAGAAGTTTGACATTTCGAGTTACGTACTCGTATTCATGTAGTAATACTATTTAAATTATGCGTTTCGGCTATATTTGCCAAGCTTCGGAAATCCGAATGTATGTTAAAGATATCTATATAGAGTTGTAATTAGGTACATAATTAATCATTTCGCTTAAATTTAGATTAGGGCAGCCAATTTAAAAATAAAGGTATACGGTGTGTCTGTCTGTGGCATCATAATTTTTTAACCGAATAGACCGACTTAATTACAGTTTTTTTTTGTTTTTAAAGCTGACCTGATCGATTTTCCCCGTATTGACCCGGACTCCTTTGCAGATTAGATCATTTGCCTTCTTGCCAGGTAGTTCGTAAAAGGCGAGCATAGGCTTACCGTCACTAACACCTTGACATAGACTACTAGGTGGCAGAATTTTACAGCGACTCGCCCGGATTGGTACCACCATTGTAATTACTCTCGCCGCCATAATACCAGTGCTTGCCGTTGACGCGTTCCAGTTTGGAGGATAAGGTAGCCTTTTACCTTTTGCGTTGGCAACGCACCAATACCACCTTTGGTGTCTCTAGGCGGCGTGAATTTCTTATCATCAGGAAATCCGTGTCCTTGTTTGCCTTCCAATATCGTAAAAAAGCATATTGTTCTTGTCTACATTTCTTTTAGGATTTGTCGGGGGTTATTGAAAAAAAATATTTTCGGTATTATTTTATTTGTGTCATTTAACGTGGCTACGACACTATAGTTTTGTGACGAATAAAATCGTTCGTCTGCTGCTGGCTTTAAATGTTCAATAATCTATATTGTTACAAAATTCGTTACATTTCTCTTCTCCCTCCGCACCCCAACTGGACTCCCCATGAATCCTTAATGAGTAAATTAACAGCACCTATTGTTTAGGACCGATGTTTTTTATATCGGAATATTAATAACCATCCCTATTGTCTCAGGGTTTGGGGGTGCGAAGAAAAATGTTTCGCCTTTCGAATAGAAACGGGGGTTGGAAAGTTTGATTTGATTGATTCTTGCATTAATTTTAATAAAAAAAAGAAAGCATTTGTTCTGGACAGAATAATTGGCTTTGATAATTTAGGATTTGTTCCAATATATTTAAATATAGATGAGCTGTCACTATACGAACTTTGCTTTGTTTGTCTGCACATAGCAAAGGTGTAAGACCTTGTGTTCTGACGGCCATATTAAAATCTTGATATAGCTTATTGATTTCAAATACGACTATCCTCGCAGAAATATTTTTTAGTTGATAAGTTTTTTTTTAGATTTACTAAACATTTGTCATCATATCCAATCCAGTCATAACCAGTTTTTAATTTAGTTTGACTAATTGCACCTTAAGATCGTTTTTAAAGTTTCATAAGATTCGTTCTTCACTTCCTTCAATCAGAAATAAATACCTTTGGACAAGCTACATAAATTAAATCTAAATCAAAATACACTAAATACTTTTGTACCAGAATGAATTAATAAACACGTAGAAATGAAATGCAGACACCTAAACATTCATCTTTGCCTGCATCCATCGAGACTCGAACTCGAGCCTGTTGGTGGGTGGAGTAAGGCTTAAACGGTAAGTAAGTAAGTAAGTATCTTCACGCCCATATCCCCGAAGAGGTAGGCAGAGGCACAACCAGGGCACCCACGACTAGCCGAAGCCACTAAGTCCCTCAATGTGATAGGTGGCAAGCCTATCGCCAACCGGGCACATATCCAATCCCGACCAACATTTTTTTTAAATTAGAAAATTGGAAAAATCCAATTTCCTTTTTGTTGGCCGACCCGGGATTCGAACCCGGGACCTCATGCAGTCAAGTCCAACACCCGGACCGCTAGACCACAGAGGCGATAAGAGGCGAGGCTTATACGGTAACCCCTCGATCAACTGAAGGTCTGTACCAATACATGTAAAAGGATGTAACAACTGAATATACATAATGCCAATTACTTAGAATTCCGCCGATCATACAATACCGCTAATAGCAGCATAGGAACAGATAGGCCATTATACCGATAATATGTCACAAATCATCTTCCAAGCTAACAAAGTTTATAATGAATTGACATATTCTGTACACGTGTTGCCTGCTGAACTAACGTGAAGCGACATATGACACTGTTCATGAATTTCCTCTAATCGAAATTGAATCTTATTATTATATTCATCTAGTTTAATTTGATTTGCATTTTCAATTAAATTGAATTCATTTTGCTATAGTAAATTGGTTGCTATAAGAATAACTGCAATATGTATTTAGTTATACGGTCTTGTAAGCCGTCATCTAATTAGGTGTTAGATTGAAAGTGCCACTATAGTAATCTATATAAGTTTATTATTTTAATATGAATAAACATTCATCAGTTTATAATCGTTATCATTTTTTCGCGAATGATAAACTCTAATATCATTGCGATCGATCTGCTTTCTTTTATTTTTTGCTTAAAATTATGTAAAATATTTTTTAGTACTTATTAAGTGCCAGTTATACAAAGTCATTTAAGCATGAATTTTTCTGTATTAATTCTTAGATAACACTTGCAGATGAAAAAGTTTGAATTTAAAATTAAATAATGTAAATTATGCTGGTGGTAAATGAGGCGTTTAAATGATTTTTTTTATAGCAAAAAGCTAAGTTTCTTTAAATGGTGGTAATATTAATCGAAGTTCTCGATCGATAAATTCATTAGATCTTAATTAAATGGCTGAACGCCTCTGCGCTACCGCGGTAGGATATTGTAATGCTAATTAATATTGATAGCTCAATCAAAATACAACACGATCGTATAAATAGCGTTTTCCAAGACTACGTCTGCAGGAAGGGTTCATTTTGTTTAGAAACTTGTCCTTCAATGAAATGATGATTTTAAGATTACAGTTTCTTTTAAAACAAGATGTACTGTTGATAAGACTAGACATATCACGTAAATTGTTCATAATAAATGACATTGTTAGTTAATTAAAGGATCAATAATTAAGCGCCGTAAAACCCCAAAAACAGACTTCAACTATTTAATTTGATTCAAGGTCGCGATTTGATAATTCTTTTTTGAAAGTTAGCAAATGATTCCGAAATATTGTCACATAATTTTTTTCAACATCCTACTAGTAGTTTTTGAGATCACTTAATATTTTTTTTTAAAAAAACCCATCAAAATCAGTCGAATTGCGAATCTCCTTTTTTTGGAGTCGGTTAAAAATTAAAACCAAGTTTAGATATCATGATCATTAGTTATCCATGTAGGGATGTAACGATTCCATTTCCAGCAAGTTATAACATAGTAATTTAGGTTAATGGGTTATTCTACTAATGCAGTCAGTCCTACTTAATGAGATGACGAGTACTCGCTCATCAAGATTGGTAACTACCTATTTCTGAGGCTATATCGTCAATGCTTGCAATTGTCATATTAGTACAAGTGCGGACTAGATCCAGGGGCCTAAGACCCCGTTGTAAGACATCAACCAGTAACATCTATGTATCACTTGTTACATCAAAAATATTAATAAATCTTTAATTACTAGAGTTTTAAAGAAAGTGTGATCAGACACATTGATCTGATTCTCAACATATTTTGAACGCGACGTGTCTATTTTAAGTTTTCAGTTTGACTCAGATGTACAAACAGGTGACTAATATTGTAACTAGAGCTAGCATTGTGATATCATAAGATACTTTAATTGACTTCCTATCTTCGACGAAACTCTTATCTTTATGTTATCATCCTTATCATTTAATATACTTTATTCTTACTACCGCACTGATATAATTGTTTACATTATATCAAATATTCAGATCAAAATGATTCTTAAGAAGATGAGCTTAGAAAAAACAATTGCTTGTCTTGAACAAGAAGCTATAAAAGAATCTATTGTGTCTTCATAGTTTACTTAATAATACCAGTGACGTTGGTTGTTAAAACTGAATTACTCTGAAAGAGAAACAAAAGTTCGAAAATATGAAAGTCTTTGAAGATAAATAATTTATTGCTCCACTAAAACCTGCATAAGAAAGAAATGTTGATAAACATCGAACATTAAATATGTAACTGTTGACGATCGTAAAAGATGGAAGCCAGACGTAGTACATTCATAAATATCACTTCGTAGGAAGTTTAATTTTTAAAAGTAGGCGTATAGTCATTCTTGCAATCAGCAAATTTAAAAAACTCTACGCATAATTTGCCTGACTTCGTTTGATCTGTTATCTCGATTTTAGAGCGGCTTTCGACTCGATTGATGACGCTAATTTCTTTCATACGCATCAAAAGAATTGATGTACAACTGAAACATATTTTTTTGTTGCAAATGGTACATAAAATAGATAATATCAGCGTCTCCTAAACGAGCGCAACGTGGCCTACTAATAGAACTAACAGGTGTGCCGCAGGGTGGTCTAATCGGCCCGCGACTTTTTTGTTTACGTTTTACGAATTTATCGCATATGTTGACGTCTTGAGGCGCTCGTTTGATTCATGCGTCGGCGCTGTCGCTTTTTAATACTGATTTACAATAAAAACAGAACTGTTTCACCGGCGATTGATGCAAGTTATGATTAATGTTCGTTCTTTGATGTCTGTTGCTATGAATCTATCGAGTTTGCTTCTTTCTTTATACAAACTGGCGAGGCGAATGCTGTTCATGGCTGCTTTTCACTTGGTTATATTATGAACTACTTTTACACTATATTTAAAAATATTCGCGTAAAAATGTGATATAATAGACAATACATTTTTCAGTGAGATTAATGGACGAGACTGTTTATTTTTTTCATTGAAATTTATGCAAAAGACGAGTATATTGTTATAAAACCTTATTTATTTATACTTATGATATACCTATTCATAAGAGTGCTATTGTGTGAAATTAAGATTTTACACATTGTCGTTTAGTACTCGAGATACGTAGCATACGGTTAGCATTATTTATTCGCGCGTGGTTTTTATAAAAACTTCTGTAACAGTAACCAGTGGTGCAACTAGCAACACAGTGATTTTCCAACTGATCAAAATGTTTATTAAATGTCTCCGATATCAGCGGGCTACAAAAGATCGATGAATGTGGAGGAAGCTAGGCAGCTCCGTAAGAATCGTAACACTTGCACTTAGTACTCTCTGCTTTCCACGCAAGGCCCTTAGCATGTATATATACAAAGCCCGGTGAAGTTGTAAAAGCCGCGAGGTTGGCAACACTTTAATCATTCCGAAAAAAAATCATATATATGTTAATTAATTTTGTAGTATGTATATGTTGTGTAGTATTTTGTTGTAGTACTACGCATAACGAAAATCCAAATAAACACTTAATATTGTAATTTTTTAATATAAACAAAAGTATTGTGTTCTGTCCGGATCCGCTGAGTCGAATATACCATCTGCCTCTCTGCCAGGCAGCTCGAAAGAGGCGAGCACTGGTTTAAATATAGGTCTGCACCAAAGGGACCACTGGTAGTGGAGTGTTCTGCAACGACTTATCCGGGTAGGGATCCACCGTCTTACCTATGTCTGCCGCCATAACGACTCTTGGTCTTGTTCCGGTACGGAGAGTAGGGGTGTTTATTTTGTTTTCTAGTAAAAACAAAGTTGCCCGGGTTTGTGTTCTGTTGGTGATAGGTTGGCTTATCACATTTTCAAAAGGACCTTTGGCTAGTTGTGGTTGACCTGGTAGTATCTCTGTTTACGTCTACGTGCTTATCATGGGATGCGAGCGTCAAAATGCATTGTTTCTTTTTAAATTATAGTTCTGGCTAATACTAGGAAATAATGTATTATTTTCCCTGCAATTTTTCCGGTTTTCTACTTCATATAAGCTCCTGACAGTTATACATTAAAAAAAAGAATAAGCAAAATTGCGTCCACCCGTTCACACGCGATGCGATGAACAAGGGAAAGCATGTTTGCATATAAAACTAGCCGATCCGGTGAACTTCGTACTGATTCACATTAACAGCGACTAACAGTTTGTATGAACAAAATTGAAATGTAGTTTTTCACGCTTTTATTGTAATTTTCCCGGATTTTCTCTTTATGTGATCCTTTTCCTATCTATCACCAATACAACAAAAAAAGAATTGGCGAATTTTGTCTATCCGTTTAAGCGTGACGGGGATTCAATTTATGTATAGGTATGTATTTACACGGACATTGACATGAGTTTTATCAAAATCTATTTATCGAAACAAAGTAAAACCACAGGCAGGAACTAGTCATACGTAATCCTGGAATTCCAATACAAAAAGATATGAAGTCAATTTAGTATTGACGTTGCTCACGCTATCTTGTCACGACAGGGCCAAATTACTCTTTTTTTGGTTGAAGATAAAATTAGACTAATCAGCATCGAGTACAAAGAATCACATCGCTTTCATCATCGACATGATGATGTTTACGCTGTACCTTCCGAGAAACCGGCCCCAGCATTCAATACTTGGAAATAAATATGTGAGTTTGACATTTGCTTTCATGTGCGTTTGCATGTTTCGAGTATAATTATGGATCAATGATCGTTCTCTTATTACTATGATGTTAGAGCTTACTTTCATCTTATATTGCTCTAGGTTTTTTGTTATTAAATTATCGTGCGAGGCGATTTCAAAGATGATAGGTTACATTTGATGGTCTGATTGCATCTCTTGTCGACGTTTCGAATACATTGCTTTCTCTCTGATTGACTGCTATTAAAGCTGAGTTTGTCTCGTTTGAAGTCGACGAGGTCAAAGGCAATGAGGGATTTGAAGTTTGTAATATTAGCATTTGCCAATAATCTACTCAATTAGAGCTTTCCACATAACTTCGGCTAAAGCTAACCTGTGTGACGAATGAATAGTGGTGGTTGGTAATAAGATTAGGTTTTAATTAGGATGAGCAGATTCCAAATAGATATATTGCAACTACTGCAAAATCGATACTTATAGTAAAACAGTAGACGAGTAAATTCTGTATATTGAGTTATTTAAAAAAATATGCATGCTATTAAAAATTAGAAGCAATACTATAGTGCTGTATCCCGACTGCGATTCACGCCGAATCTACTGAGTCGAGACAGGTAGGTAGGTACTATATATTCCGAGAAAGGTTATAGACTACTTCCAGTTTATTATCATCATTCCCGTGGGAGAGCGTAAAATTTAAAGTATGAGCTATAATTAAATAAAAAATGTTGGTCTTACAGGTTGTTTTCACGATTCATTAACGTATTTATTATTACGTAGTATTAGTCTCATTATATTTTTTATGTATTGTAAAATGTGCATAACATTTTTTCCAGGTTATCAGGTTTGCAGTTTAGAAATTACAGACATAAAACACTCAATATGAAGTAACCAAATAACCTAAAATCCTGAATATAGCGAAATATTTGAATGTACAGGCCATGTTAAGCTGGTGGTCGGACTTTATAACAAATTTCTTTACTAATAGGGTAAATACGGAAGTTTGTATGTCTAACTACGATTGATATTAATTTATTAAAAATCAGGTTAGCATTTTCAGTCACAAACGAAGTTGCGGTTACAGCTAGTTTAGTAAATAGAAGTTTCACGTCTTCGAATTTCTCGTCTTGTTTACAATTTGAGTAAAACCCTACTTTTAGGTTTGGCAGTGTCGAAGTAAAAGTCAGATAGTTAGTGGATTATATTACGTTGTTTTATTGTAAGTTGAGTAAGTGATATTTAATTAGGGTAGTTAATCAGTAGATTTTAATTAGATTTAAAAATAACTGTTAATGTAAATCTCGATATTCCGTTTTTATTTTCAGAATCACTAATATTTTCACATATGAATGTAAATCTGCGTAATTTTAATTTTAGATTAAAATTAATTAGTTTCGTAGCATAATTAGATATTATAAGCGTGTTACGGAACATTAAAAATTCTGTTTTTAAAAAGTAGCCCCGCTGTCATATAAGTTTGGACTTGCGAATTCAATTATTACGTCTATCTTATTTGTATGTACGTAATGTTTGATATTTAAGAAAGAAATGTTTTTAAGCCGTTTGTTTCTTATTTATTTTCTGGCCTACATTTTAATTTATTGTTTATTTTTGTCGAAACATTTAAATGTGTCTTATATTTTTTTTTATTGAAATTTAATACCCAGGTACCAATATCCTATTATTAGCTATTGCATTTTAGGGTTGGCACTTTTCTTAATTTGTTTTCGATATTAATAATAACGCTAATTATAGAAGAATTAGGAGAAAAAATTTAGTCGAATTCGTAATTTTTAACAAAAATTTAATACTTAGGTATATAATATTTTAGCGTCAATGTTGGCTGAACTCAAAACTATTTCCTAACAACTTCACATATATTGAAAAAAAAGGAATTTCTTAAAATTTAATATCATTAGAATAAGCAGTATGAACTGTGTGTCGTTAGTCATCGAAGTTCAAAGATAACTCTGATCCGAACTGACAGAAAGTTTACGACAGTCGAAACCAAATAAGAGAAACGCGTTTGCCGACCAAAAATAACAAAATTAAAATAAATCGAACGACAGACAGTCGTCATAAACTAATTTCGAGTGTTTTCTTTTTGGTGTGCACAAAAATAGCGTCATCACTCTTTCATGTCCCTTGCTAGTGTGACATTAAGAATTTACTGTTTGGTATTTAATACAGCGCCATCTATGTCTACGAAAGCACATTTTATCGCTCGAAAATAATATGATTTATTAACACAGTCATAAACAGTTTATTCCTGAGTGAAAATACGACGGGTTTGCAATATATTTCAAACTGTAGACAATATTCAAAGTCCATTTGTATATTGCGATATTCGCCTACTAATTTATGCATTGGTCATAAAGGAAAGGCTGTATATTAAACAAAAAAGTGGAATATTGAGCCTCTTTCTATACTCGGAAGGTAATAAACAGGTTGTGTTGAAATCCCATTTACATTAGATGCAGTAGGTATTCACAACTGAAAGGGCGCAGCTCCCAATTCACTATTAATGCAGATTTCGGTGATTCAATGAGCTAACGACGTGTATGAATAGCTGAAGTATTTAGATGCAAGTTCTTTTACTCCGGTGCACGCTGATGGCTCTTGAATGAGGATTCGATGTTTTTTGTCTGTTTACAACTCTGCGTTAACGTGCATCAAAAGCTACCACTTATTGATAATTAATCTTTATACTTGATTCGGATTTGGGTATGACTTTTGTTTATTTTATTTCGCACATAAAATTTTAACGTCAATATGTTATGAAGCTGTACAAAAGCTGTCTTTTGTACAGCTTCATAATATATTGACGTTTAAATTTTACGTTACGTTTACGTTGGAATGATTTAAAAAAAAGTGTAAAACAATTGAAATGTCTATAAATTCGAATTTTAAAAATTTCAGCAATATTTGTGAACAAATAATTTGGAAAGTTAACTTTACAATTTAAAAAAAATCTGTATTTTCCTGGTTACTGATCTGTGGTAGTATTATCTCTTATATTACTTATATTGGCCGTACATAATTTAAAAAAAAAACAACGGATAGCAGCCTACACTAACATATAGTGCCACCATCTTACTCCAGGGCTACTCTTGAATCTCGATTTCATTCTAATCTGATCGGAATCGGATATGTCATTTTACCTACTCTTGAATACAATGCTTAATTCGAAAAAAAAACATTCAACTGATAAAACAATTTATTTTTTGTTATTCATTAAATTATATGACATATCCGATTCCAATTTTCAATTTGATTGAAGTCGAGATTCAAGAGTAGCCCTAGTAGTCAAAATCGGAACTAAACTGGTATTTCGTGAAAAGTAATTCCGCGGTCAGTTTCTGAAGGGTGAGCACCTTCATTCGAATTCTTACATTTTTTTAGTGTTATTATTTTGTAGGTAAAATTCTCAATCAGAAACGACACACTAGCGACGCTGTTTGATAAGTTTGTTAACAGATAAGTGTGTTTAGATAAAGAAAAGTGTGTTTTTGCTGCACAGATAATTTGGTCGTACTATATTTACTTCAGAATACATACGTAATCCAACGACGGTAGACGATATGACACAAGTACTAAAAAGTGAAAACTAAAAACGAATTAGTCACGTTTCAGACTAGTAGTACTTTACCTTTGATTTTATAAGCACTCGATAAACTTTGTGGGGCGAAGTTTTGACGGTTTTTTTTCTTCCATTTCGCCACAATCTCGATTTTAATTAAGTTGACATCGAAGGGTTGAAATGTTATTTCTTTTTGATGACAGCCGATAAACGATCCAGTTTTAAAACAACTTTTCTGATTATGGCTTCGCCGGATTGCTTTTTATTGAGAATCTAATTCATTTAACTTTTCCAATGCAAAAATCGTCAAAGAAAATGTTTTTGGGTTTACGTTTTATAATGTTTTACTTTTGTGATATAATTTGAAATAAATTTTCTCATTTCTATATAAATATAAACGTATAAACATAAAAGTAAGTCGGGTTGATTACAACACTTATAACTCAAAAACCGACCAAATTGAAGATATTTGGTTTTCTTGTTCAGTCTTAGAACAATTATAAAATTAAGAAAAAATAACACTTGAAAATACTACTGTAACTCTACAAATAATTTATTTTACACACTAATAATTAAATAAAGTTGTAGATATACGCTGCTACAACACTAATATGTTTTAACTGAACCTTTTACTTAGCAGTCCGGCAGTGGACTTGACTTCACGAAATCCTAAGTTCGATTCCCGGGTCGAGCAACAAAAAAGAAAATGTGTTTTAATTTTCTAATGAAAACAACGTAGCCTGAGATATTATATGTACCAGGTTGGTGATAGGCTTGTCACCTATTACATTGTTGAACTTAGTGTCAGGCTAGTCCAGGGTGGCCTCTGCTAGCTTTTCAGGGATACGGGAAGATACTTGTTTAATTTTTGAAAAAAATCAATGACAAAAAAATATTGTAAATAGGTTATAGACTGGGAACAAACAACTTATGTAGAAAACCTAAATCTGTCAGTCAGATTCAGGTTACAAGCCTATAAGCTACAAGTTTATGAAGTGAACAAAAACTTCGTTACAATATAATGATCCATCTCTAACTGCTTGGACACGGTACGAATAAAATTCGGCCAAGGGAAGTAGTAGGCGGTTCCAATTTAGATAATATAGCTGAATTGATTTTAATGCAACATCACTTCTCGCTTCTGCCGCCGTTTATTGAATAAATCGATTATTTTGATTGATCACCCGACGAAACAATTGACTATAGATTAAACCAATATTGAAGATATTGCTCATAGCTAAGTTGACTACAGTTTTCAAATAGCTGTTCTTAAAAAGCATTATATATTTTAAGCAACTCCATAACAGGAGTTTATTAAGGTTAATACAAATAGAATTCGATAGCTTTTTTTGGAAAGTTAGGTCATGATTCAGATCTGGTTTTATATATCTTATCTGGTATTAGCTGGTTGGTCCTGTAATTTGTTTTTGATTTATTATTACTGTGTCTGTGTTAAATTTCTACAATTTTTTTAAAGAATGAGAAATTATTTTTCGCGTCAGACGGGATATGAATCTTAAACAATTGTATTATATCAAAAATTACGGTGCAAGATTTGAATCCTCAGTGACACAGATGGCTAGGGTCAGCTTGAGACGAAAGAGTACAGGTTTAAATCATGTCTTGAGCGAATTATTTTTCTTTCTTTCAAATGTGTGCTAATAAATATTATACTTACTATGTGTACCAATAAAATAAATACTAATGTCCTTAGAGAAATATATGTTGAAACTAAATACTAAAGAAATACAGAAACACACTTTTTTCTCAGAAAAATCCTAGTCCTACGAGGTTCAGCTGAAATGGCCAAAAATGTAAGTTTAATATAAAATGTGGTATGTCCAAATTGATTTTTGTCTACAACTCTGGAATATAGAGTCTGAACGTCCAGTGAGGTCATCACTGAACCTCTTAATTCTTGGCAATAAACAGTCTGCTTATTTCGTTACCATTACCCCTTAAAAAGAAGCTTAAAATAAATTTAAACGAGTGCAGTTGTTGCATCGTAAACAATAAACTAATTGAGAGCTCATACAGTAAGCGTTTGTAAGTAAACGGACGGCCGTACAATATGATATTTATTTAGTGCAAGGATTACCAACCGTTCGGTGCCGATCAATCATTCCATTGAACGTATCCTGTTCTCTCTCGCTAGGGATTTCCTTGATATCGATCATTGGTTATCGATATTAATAATACATCAACTTTAACTTTTGCTATTAATATTAAAATAATCAAAACAGTAAATATCGGTAACCGCCTCTGTGGTCTAGCGGTACGGCGTCGGACTTGACTTCTTGAGGTCCTGAGTTCGATCCCTGAGTCAGGCAGCAAAAAAAGTGTATTTTCAATTTTCTAATAAATATAGCGTTGCCCGGGATTGGATAGGTGCCCGGTTGGCGATAGGCTTTCAACCTATCATATTGTGGGACTTCGGCTAATCGTGGGTGCCTTGGTTGTGCCTCTGCGCTTGGTTGTCGTGACATATGCGCATACTACATGTGTAACATTACCAGAACTTTCTTATTCTACAGACATGATGAACTAGCAGTATGCAAAAAAATAATAATAGTTCAAGCTTAGCAGAATGTAATAAAATTTAAGAAAACTTACCGATAATGTAAATTTTATGTAACAGTCCATAGGTTATGACAGGACAACGTCTGTCAGGTCAGTTACTTTGAAAAAAAAATGCAAGTAGCGTTGTTAACAAGAATCTATTGAATACCTTTAAATATTGAGATATTTGTTTATGTATATTCTGTTTTGATTGTAAGCTTTGTGATTATTGCAATTTAATTTTAATATTTAAAGTTTTGTTATAAATAAATGCTTCGTTCTATAATCAATACCTGACCACTAACAAAACATTAATTTATTGTTGACGTCATTGGTCATATTAAAACATTTCATTTTTCATTTTTATGATCTGCTTGATATGAATGCAATTGATTCCTAATCCTTCAAAAAGCCTGGGAAAACGAAATGCGAAAAATAACTCTTTACCCTTTTATCGTCCTTTTTGTAGTTGTGATAATACTATGAGCAAGTTTAATGATTTATCGAAAAAATCGTAACATCCCTAGATCAAACTAACTGTCAAATTCAATTCAGCAATGCCCCCGCACATGTAATTGATTTATTGATTGTATGTTATATTCGATCCGAGATAGCTCGCGAGCGTTGCCAGTTGAGAGCAAGGCTATTGCATCCTTTAACTGTAATTTTCTATCTAGTTAACCGGGTGACCTCATAGACACAACTCATCGTTTTCTATACGGGAACTTAAGATGATATATCTATTTGATATCACTGTTAATAGGTTTACTCAATTCATGTAATCTATTTTGTTACTAGTTTTTGTTTGTTACTTTACACATTTAGTAAATTTTATCTGGTTATATCTATTTACCTTATCAAAATTGGCGCAATGTTTTCTGCCTTTGAGTTCCCAAATAATTCAAAACAAAGTTGAAAGTGAAATGGTTAGTCCAGTTTCAATTTTCAGGTTGGGAAAACCCATGAATAAATTTTTGAATTATTACATTTTTAAAATGACGATTCAATATTTCGTAAGATTAAGCCATATATTTTGAGATCGAACTTTGAGACTAGATAGTACCAGGTACGTTTTTTTCGTCTTAAATTGGCAGGATTCTATTGTATGCACACCATTTTAAACAATATTTTTATTTTTCCACACTACATAACGTGTACTAAGTAGGTGTGGTAGAATAGAACTGTGAAGTTGGTAGTATAAATTGTAAAAAGACTAAACTACTAGACATCAATTATAAATAAAAAGAGGTACATGATGTATGGCAACATTGAAATATACCTAAGTTCAGAGTTGATGGAGAACTCAAATAATGACGATGTTCAAGGACTCCCACTCGTATTGATCTTTAACCTTACCTCTTTTTCTTTAGCTGCAAGCTCGTTCTCCAAATTATTGCCTTGGTTAACAGCAGGACTACTCCTCGAGGAATCACTGTTACGTCTAGCAGTCGCAGCCATTTCTATCTTCTGTTCTAAATCCTCATCAATATCTGGTGTTCTTCTTTTCTCCAACTTGATGTCTGGACTAAAATCTTTAGGTATTCGTGTTTCTGTCTGATCCCTAGATGGTTCTATGTGAGAGCCATTTGTTTTGGGGGGAACGGTGGCTTGGAGTGGGGTGGGACTGGTTGTAGCGAGCTGTTCCTTGAGCGTCGTAACTTCTTTTTCCGCCAAAGTAGCTCTCTGAAACAAAAAAAATCATAAATTAATTCTCTTTTCTATAGCATAGCATCAACAAGACTTCGCAAACTAGGCTAGAAATATTATTTGTCCTCCAAACTGGTTGTTTGGTAAATAGTAGGTACGAAAATATAATAATAGTAAGAGGCTTCATGTCCAAGCGATTCATCCCGGTAATCCGTTATTAACAAATTGGTTACGGTGTTAGTCACACAGAGTAATTTTTTTTGTAAAAGAAATAGAAGGCAAACGAGCACACGTATTTCCCGATACTCAGCAGTATATAATAAAGCAGTAAATCAGCAGTAAATAATTAATATAGGTGATGCTCATGAAGTTATATTACTACTGGAGGTTTCTTTCTTTCTTTAAATTTTGGCCTTCACGTTAGTATTTAGCCATTAGTCAAGTAGAAATTTGCATGAAATTTTATAATTTCAATTAATTTTAATTAGTCATCAGTCGTAAGTCGTCAGTAAGTCATGTCAGGCTCTTGGGTAAAGCGGTGGCCTTTTTACACAAGCTCATGTAACGAGATTTGGCGGCAACGAGAAAATATACGATACGCTAATTTCTTTATAATTATTTCATTTGTGCACTTTCACTGAACAAAATTGTACAAAATGCCACCAAAATTGACCAATTTCACTCAATATTAACACGATATTCAATAATTATGAAAAAACTTCGACCATCTTTTCTCTCGATGGCGCCAAAACTCCTACTGGAGGTTATACTCCTAACAAAGACCTAATGTCAATTTCAAATATTACTCTAATGTTTTGAGCTCTTTTTCGTTTTGGCTTTGTTGATGGATATCACAAGAGTCTCAAAAAGAGAGGTCAGTACATTAGAGCGAGTTGGCAACATTTGAAAATAACATCATGTTTTTGGTAGAAGCATACATTCCAGTAGTAATATACCTTCACTATGACGCTATAGATTTAAAAGATAATATATAGAGATACATGTCATCTTGTTGTTTTCTTAATTCGAGATTTTTTTTAGACTTTGATAGTTATAAAGATGCCCTGGATAGAAAACCAGACAAACAGAAAAGCCTTAACCTTCCTGAACACTAAAACGCGCTAGCGGAAGCATTGATTCGCGCCTGCCTTTCCATGTGTTGTATTAATTAATCTAATTAATGATCAGTTCCCATAGCCTATTTGTTCTTGTGGCCGGTGACGTGGAATCCTTTGTGATACTTCCTGTGCCATTCATTGCTTGTTCATTTAGTAATCTCTCGATCTCATTACAACGGATGCCAGTTGATTATTGGCCGGCATAAAATCTCGTTTTATTCACGAAAACTACTCGACCATTTGTATTTATTATCCAATTAACATCCCCTATAAAACTTCAAACTGAATTTTCACGATTCTGACTCTCTCGCTTTTGACATCAATAGGAATTCTCATTATAGCTATCAAACAGGTGGCTTGGGATGTCAAAAAGTAGAGTTGAATAAGGCGATATGTGTCAATATACTCGTATTTATTTTTCAAGCAAACTACAATACGTCATTTTCTTCAAATTTTTCTTGTACTACGATAAGTAAATTGAAGTGACGTCATATGTAAAAACGACTATGACAAAGGTGATGCGATAGCGCAGATGATTTTTTTTGCTCAAAAAGTTGCTTCAAGTCTTAGATGTGAAAATTTACCAGTAAAGTGATGATTCTACAGACCGTAACAAAACAACCACAAACGTTATGGCAGTAAAACTGAAGAATTTAAATAAATAATTAAAAATAAACGCAATTTCGCAGTTTTAATTATTAATTATAAAAAAGTGAAATTTAAAATAGAAATAAAGATATCGAGTGATGTAATTAATAAGAAAGCCAATGAAAACGTATTTATAATGTAAGTCTGCGTGGATGCGCACGCGCGTGAGGTGATGCTTATGGGTAGATAGCATCACCGTTTCAGTTATTTAAGGATTATACATACTGACCGACTATGTGATTTTTTATTAATTTAAGCTATCGCTTTAGCTAAGCTATTATCTGTCGCTGAACAGACTTTATTATGTCTCGTAATTTTTCGTCATAAGTTAAAAATCTGTGCTGTTGATAAGCTCAATGGCTGATCAACCTAATATTAGATGATAGCCTAATTTTCTGTCTCTTTCAGCAATAAGCTGATGCTTAGCTTCACTCAGGAGACAGATTTTGACAGATATTACAGGTCTCACAAAAATAAGGTAATTTAAGACTTAAAAACTATGTTCTCTCCCAAAGCCCAGTGAGGTGGTGTTTAAACGAATAGTTGGGCGATCATTGGTTTTCTCATTAGTTATATAGTCCATGAAATAAGAAGTATTATATTAGTATTTAAAACATTTAGATGACTATAGTAATAGCTTTGGGTTTTTTTAATAAAATGTTTCTTTAGGTTTTTATATGTACCTATAATGCAAAATATTTGTAAAATTGAATGTAAATTAAAAGAAACTAATTTGTGATAACCTATAATACCTATTATTCATAATATGGCGTATAGAACATATGTAAATCCACGCATGTTCGCGTGATGTTTGATAAAGACAGTGATAGCGCGATTAACGACCGTTTGCTCGATCAGTATCATCTTATCTCTCACTTCATTTGTTTTATAATTTTATAATCGTAACATTACATACATTCTTCATCAGCTTTTCTTTTTCACAAACATTCCTGACTATTATGCTCGCATCTTCAATTAGCATTACGTTACGTATATAATTGATTTATTTCCTAATCATTAGAAGACGAAGACTATTACATTTTTAATGAGTTCAACAAAATTCCCTTTATTTAAAAAAAATCTTTTCATAGAAATTTGTCTGAAACTTTGTAGTTTTTATTTTTATATCTTATATTAATAATCGATTAGCTAAAAATACTCCAATCGAGATAAAATTGGACGCACTAATAGTTGCTATGAAGTTAATGTTCATTAGGAAAGAATTTCAAAAGCTACTTTCCCGTACGGCGTACCATATTAGTATAAGTTTATTTTTGACGTCACCGAGCCTTGAATGTGACTGACGTGACTATTGTCAGACCTACAAAATTTTTCGTGCATTACATTGCGTAACGTATCATAAATATTGCATTTTGGTTTATCTCATAAAAAATATCTACTGTCCCTAATTTGGTATCGTTCTTTGACTTAGTCTCAGTTTGAGAAGGCAATGCTTAAATTCTATCTTATTTTCATAGAAAAGAACATGACTCCTACGACACATTTATGATAGTATTTCGTAGTCAATAACCAAACCAAATTAAGAATGATTGTCGACCTTGCTTTTTAAGTCTATGAAGTCATGAACTCGTGAATCATGTTACATATCGTCTAAGTCAATTTGATTTCGTTTATAATCACATACCTACTGAGTTTCATTAAAATATCAGCGATGACTCGCAGCGGCGGCTAAAAAAATAGCTCGTATTGTTTATAGCTTTATTATATACTAGCGGCTCGCCCCAGATTCGCTTGGTTATAAAATATACATATAAACCTTCCTCGTCAAGCACTTTATCTAATTAAATAACCGCATTAAAATCCGTTGCGAAGTTTCAAAGATTTAAGCATACAAAGGGACATAGGGATAGACGAAGCGACTTTGTTTTATGCTATGTAATGATATGGTTGGATTCCAAAATAACATGATCTCGAACAATGACGTTCCTTTTTTATTTTTTTGGACAGACTAGAACATAGAATTTCAGCGTTTCAACATTTTCCTCTTAACAGAGTAGTGTCTCAGGCATAACGAGCATTTTACTAAAGAGCTACAAACTTTATAAAGACTTTTGAAGTAACACCAAACAAATACATTTTACACGTCAGTTAACTTGTTAATTTGGTCGAACCGGCGATCGTAAACATAGTTAAAGTAATACAGTAATTTGTAGAATTACCAATTAAATAAGGAATATTTTTAAGAAAGTTATTTTCGAAAGTTATCATAGCGGTAATAATTAAAAACTGTATTTTTGTTTCAATTATATTTAGAAGTAATTTAATTATACTTTAATTATGTGAAACTAACTTATAAAAGTGATATTTCAGATCGTTAAAACTAATGAATTGAAATAGTTTATAAATTATAATATAACAATGGGATCAAGGCGACATTGTCGACATTTTAACGTGTGAATACAATGGTGTTCGAGTAAATTATATAAAAATAATGATTATTTATCTTTAAAGATAGTTTTATATGTTTATAAAGATTATTTAAATAATTTATAATGAAATTGTTGCGAGAAATTTCGTATTATTTAGTAATATGGAATATTTATCTCTAGGGACAGTCAGCTATTTTCTTTTATTTGAGAGACAAGTCCGTCCAAATCTTGAAGCACCCACTATTGTAAATGCTTTTCGGATGGAATTAAAATAGCGTCGTTTTTGTGAGACCACCTGTACGTACAGGGCATAAATTAGTTAATCGTGGGTGTACTCATTGCACTACCATCTCCCTGCAACTTTATTATTATACTTTGCAAATGACCAGGATGCTGCTTATGTAACTCAGTTGCCAACTCAAAATGGAAAAGTGTACATCAAATGATTTTTGATTTTGATTGAATGAGTCATTTGTGTTTGCTATTTTTATTTTATTTTTGTTGGTGACTGGATATAGCACATCTAAAACACGTCATTTGACAGCTATTTGATGTACACTTTTCCATTTTAGTTGGCAACTGAGATATATAATCAGCCCCCCAGATGCGCCTTAGTTGGGTGGCTTGGTAGGTGGGTTAATAACTGCTGGAAAAACTGCGCTGCGAAAGGTACCTATAAGTTTAGTATGTAGGATTCTAGCATTCATCATATATATTTATATATTATATTGTAAGCATATTTTAAGACAGTTTTATTACGAGAATAAAAGTTAAAATTTATTTTGGTACAATGATTACTTATACTTAACGGCAAATTTAAGTACCTTTTAAAAATGATTCATAACTAATTGAGATGTGAGGTAATTAATAAAAATAAAACTGCCAAGTGGGTTTCTATCTAAAAATTTTTTTGCACGAATTGTGTAAGTTATTTCATTCCAGTTATGTTCCTTTTAACCAAAAAATTTCAAGAAACATTAAAAAAAAATCAAATTTAAAATTTTTCTTCAATTTTTGTTTTCTATGCGCCAATCCACATTTATCTCAGCTTTATGAGGTCCTAGCACAAGCGTTTACCGAAAGTGACTAGTTACATTATTACTTGATCGATAGTCACCGAAGTTTTTAAGTGGTTGAAAGATTATAGAATTAAAATGGTATCTAATGTTTGTCGAGAGGCAATGTCAACGTCGAGATGTAACCATCCCATCGCCCGCTGGTGGCAATCTAGTTGAAGTCAATTTAGTGAACTGAATTATTTCAAAAATAGAGCCAGTATTAACTGGGTCATTAGCACCACTTTAGTTATTTTGCAGCTACAACGTCAGTACGTGTCAGTACATCGTCATTTTCACGTTCAATCCAGAAGAGCAGAGTAGGCTGTATGATAGGTACAGGTGACTCTAAGATATGAGCAATAAGAGAGTATTGCACCAATAACATGATTGATTTACTGTCTGACAGGAAAAGTCTCGCTTCCTCTATTGTGCCACTAAAATGCACCTGTCAGTGTCAATAGACGTCTATAGTATTGACATATCGAATCTTCGAAATTCGAAAATGATATCTACACGACTAATCGAAAGTCACATTAAACCCTCTCGACATACACATTTTCGAAATAAATTCAATTACGACATAAATTCGATCGCATTTGTCTCAGACGGCAAAAGATTTCCGAAATAATTGTTTTAATTCTTGAATTCGAATTTATGTTATTATCCATTCGTTTGACCAACTTGCTTTGTAAGTAGTAATTAAAAGCAAAGTCGATTCGTTCACTTACCTTATCTAACAATGAGCCATTATCTATTTGAACCATCATACAAAATTCAACTGTTTAAGCAATATAGTCTCACGGCGGTAGTTTATAACGGGATACTTGGTTAATGATTCAATGAATTTTACGCGATTTACTTATGAATATTTTTGGATACTTCGTAATTCTACTGTTATTTAAACTTTCTATTACAATTTACATATTGTTTGTAACGTAATATTACATGTATTTAGAACGTTACAGGGGTCTTTGAATTTGATAAAATTTTGAATAAAATTTTATTGTTTAGTGACAAAAAGAATGAAAAGTTCATTATTCCTGTTTTATTTCTTTAGTTTTTAAATATGAATATTTTATGTTATCTATTACTTTTGAATAGAATACGCAGTTTAGATTAGGCGCTCCGAGCGCAGACAGCTTACAAATTATTTTAGCAATTATAATATATTTAAAAATACAGTTTTTTATGTAAAAAGATAGCGAGCAAGCAGGCGGCTTCTCTGATTGTGAGACTTGGCTACAGACATCATATGGACGTAGTTAAGCAGAAAGGATCCAATCCATATCTTACTAGTTTTGAGATAATTGATTTTGAAGTTTATATATTTATAATAATATGTACTGGTCATATATGTGGGTTAGTATCTAATAATTATACAAATATATATATAGCTTTGTTTATCTGTAGGATCTTACTGAACGAAAGTATTTTAAGCTTTACGACCTCTTTATTATGTTTTACTCAATTTTGGTGTTCATGTGGGTTGGGTCCTTTCTGCTTAACTACATCCATATAAGTTACTGGTACCTCGTTTTCCGAGACAATTGTTCAACTCTACCACCTGGCCTACCCTTCAGTATGGAACACTGGAACATGACAAGAGTGAGCACAGCGTTACGGCATTAAGAAAAGGTAGATACACCAATCCTGGTGATCTACACTGCACTGATATTTGTTAATCACAGTTGTTTTACTCACATTTTTGACAAATGCAGTACCTAATGATAGTCGTTTTTCTTCGGAATCTACCGTAAAGTTTGACTCGATTGGGATAAAATTTGACTCAATTGAGATAAAATTTGACTCGATCGGGTTAAAATTTGAACTAGGTATATACTTAATGAGTCTAATACCTACTCTTGGTGTATCTAACTTTATTTGAAAATCCGTTAAAACAGTGCAGCCTTTTCAGCATACAGGAAAGGCATATTGGAAATACCATTAAATAACAGATGTAAAATTGTTAAAAACAATGCCTAAGTTCTAAGCGTCATTCCGTCCTGAGTCAAAGTAAATATGAAACTTGTTAAAATTACATTGGAATTTCAAATGTTTGTGTAGCAGTATAAATAAAACATACGAAATTAATATAACGTTTAATTTTCCCACATTGCAGTCAACTCTGTGCTAGGTCAATGAGCTATTTCGTAAGAAACAATTAGCTAGTGGCTATTCAGACAACCTGTATAGTCAGACGGCTAAGTCAGTTTATTTCGTGAGTCAAGGTAAATATTAGTCACAATAGTTTGTCTCATATATCTGGATTTCAAGAGGAAATGAAGATTAGGACATATTTGAAACAAAATCTTGACATTCGTTTCCTAGAAGAAGAAGGCAGAAGTGCAACCAGGGCACCACCGATGAGCCGAAGATATTCCGACAATGTGACAGGTTAAATTTATCGCAAACCAGGCATTTTTATTAGAAAATTAAAAAATATTTTTTTAAGTTGTCCAACCGGTTGTTACCGGGTTCGGTAACACTAAATAGTTTTCTTTTTGTTAGTCAAGGTAAATATAAGTCACATTTATATGGTAGGTAGCTGTTTGCCCACGACTTCGTTAGCAAAGAATAGGTACGATTTTCATACAAACTTTGATCCCCTTATTAAACTAAATTTTGAAAAAAATAGCCTATGTTATGTTGTTGAGTGGTTTAGCGGGAAAGATAAATAGTCAGATATGTCGCTTCCTGAGGTATTAGGACTAACGCGAAAGTTTACCAGGTATCCTATCCTCTGGGTTGGAACGTGACATAGTGTCCGTAACAGCTAAGTTAGTGGATCCCTAGCCTGAAAAGTTGCTGCATAGCCCTCTTATATTAGTAGTCTTGTTAGTAATGGTTATCTTAAATGTTACCCACGCTATCAGACATAGATGCAGATGGTCTATTCCATACAGGGACCAACACTGGTCACGGACCAATCCGGATAATTATCCAAACAAAAATCAAAACCAGACGTATATGATAACTTCGTGTTACTAACAACACATCCAGTTATAATAATATTTCTTTTATTACTATCAGTAAAAATAGACTTAGGATTTGTTTTAATTTTTTTTTTGCTTGTTTAGATGTTTTATTTTCCAAGAATATTTGAATAAGGCAATGTTTATTTTATTATTATCATTAAAAAGAGACTAAGATTTATTCATAACACCATTTCAGTTTTCAGTAAGTATTAGAACAATAAAAATAGCTCATTATTTTTTTGAAATTATATTAAACTTAGAAAAAAGTCAGAAAAACTTGATCACGGGTTATTCACGTTTCAGGGTTAAAAAAACATATTATACACCAAGAGTTAGGAAACAAAAACAAATGAGTTTGTATGCACAAATGTAGTGTCTTTGTTCTTAAACTCAATTTGTAGATTATACTTATTAGATCACATTTGCAAGTAAGTCCAAATTTGTAAAGGTCAAGGCAATGTAACATGTTTAAAGAATTACGAAATCTTGATGTGTATTAGAGCTTATCGATTGTACCACAAGCTAACCCTGCGTCTGCCACGAAGAAAAATTAACGCACACTCGCAAGGGTTGGGTCCGCATTATACGGCGAGCGGTCACTAATTAATGGAAAAGGATTAAATTCGTACGGAATTGAAATAAAATAAATATGATAAAGGGTCTCCTTGGCCCGGGAGGGCTTCGTGTTTTTTGTGGGGAAGGCTCGCCTGTCAATACCTAACTTGATAATTAATTTTGTTATTTCATGTCAATAAGTATTGTGTACAGGACTTTTTATAAATACGATTTTTATTTTTTAACTGGTTTACATCAAAATTAATATTTGAAAGTGTTAAAATATTAAAAATGAATGAACATACAACATTGGATTTATTTCAAAAAATACAAAAAAGTAAATCAAATTTGTCTTTTATAATATATACAAATTTAAAATTGTGTCTTTATATACAACTGGTGATGAGCTCCCGAAAATTAGCTAGCAAAAAGATAAGACTTTACAATTTTAAAATAAAACGAATCAGATTAAGTTTTATTTATTCATAAGAATTTTATTTATTTGATAAAATAAAACATTTGTGCTTGATATTATTAAACGTTGCTTAACAGTGCTTAACTCTGCTCTGGCGCAAGCAAGGTTAATGATTAAATAAAAATTAAATAATAACAGTATTCATTAGTGGGGCGAAAGTGTGTGAATTAGGAGTTTCAAAGTGTGACTTAATCATTTAAAATTTCAATTTTTTCATCATTTTTTTAATTACCGTATTTATAAGGCACTTTCTATAATATATCATCATTATCTTGTTTCAAGCGGAAATACGACATTTATATGTATATGTTCCACATAACTACTTGGAATAACAATAGTCTTTTTGTATTCTTGGTTTTTCAATTTAAATCTAATATTGTTTTATTATTGCATTATATGTTAATTATGGTAACAATAAAATGTTTATTTATTATCCATAATGTTATTAAAGAAAATTCACAGAAATAAATTTAAAATATTTTAAAAGCATTCAAATTTTTAGTTTTTCATTAACTATTAAAAACTGTTACATATTTACTAATTATTAAAAAAATGTTGATATTTTTTATTTTATAAAACATGAATTTTTACAGGAATAATACAATAATGTACAACTACAATAGAGTAATAGACAGCATTAAGTTCTTATCGCATTTTACTATCAATATATCTTACTATTGATATATATAAAATGATTTTCCAAATTAGATTAATCCACAATCTCCTAAGATAAAAGAAAATCCAGTACATTTATGTTTAAATAGTCATGAATGAAACCTAGACCGAGTCAAATTTCGCGGCATCTTTTAAATATGTACTCGTAGTTGGAAGACATAGGAAATATTATTTTTATGTATAAAAATATTTGGGTAATAAGAATATTATATTTTTAGGTATTTATACCCTACCACTTTAGTGTATTCCATTAATTAGTCATAGGTTATTATTTTTCGATTTGGGTACTTGATTTTGGATAACGTGTGGATTTAGAAGCAAGGGAAATATGTGTTTCAATACGAAAATTATCAAAACGAAGCTGTTTTTTAATAAAAAAAAACATGGAGGCGTGATTTTCGATGAAACTTTTGATAGAACTAGCCGAATAAATGTCTCACCCCAGCCAATTTGTTCACCATATCATAACACCTACACTCTACAGAATTCTAAACTCCGGCCGACTCTCAAAGATTAAGAAATGTATTATTTTTCTAATCGAACAAAAATACATGGGTGATTATTTTTTATCGGCTTGAAACAATACAAAAAAAATAACTCTTTATTATAAAACAAACGCAATGAATTTCAAAATACACGAAAAAATAATAATACTCCAAAACTTAATGACACACAAAGTTACAAAAGGGTCAGTAAAATGTTAGTGTCTATTTGGGTCATATAGATTTATGCCCAAAACATAGCTAGACTTTTCTCTAAACTTCAATGTTTCGCTCTCATCTAATGTCTTCCTCGTTTTGACTTCCTACAATTTCTCATAGTGCTGCAATGTGATGTTTTATTGACCTATTTAGTAAGTGAGTGTAAGTAATTACCATTTAAGTTATAACCATAATTTTAACAAAGAAAATCTCAAAAAAAAAACTTCGATTTCAATAAGGAAGCCATTTAAGCACATAAAAAATAAGTATGTTTCTCGATTTTTCTAAGATTCTAATTTCTAAACTAGACTTGACGTCAAGACCGTGGCTTTGAATTTGTTTCACAACCTCGAAAGTACTCTTTCAAATATTAAAAGATTTTTGAAATCGATTTTGAAACTACGGAGAAGACGAATACAAATATACATATACATAAGGAAATATAGGAGTAGAACATATAAACTTACTTCTTTTTTGAATTCGGTTAAAATAATTTTTAATGTAGGAATCACAAATATATGAACAAAAACATAAAATTCATTTGCTTGTTTGTAGTAAGAAAACACCACACCTTGCCTCTCAGCGGCACAGCGCTGTAGGCAGAAATAGTATGGATTAAAACATCATTGTGAAAGCTTCCAATATGGGTGCAGGTGCGAACTTTGTGTTCGGTATTATTGACTCGCGCCGGCCCCGACTTTGCTAACTCAATATTTGCTTGTTAATGCACTGCAGCGGGATTTTAGTTTTCAAAAGGGATTTCCGTGTATCGAATAAACCTTTAAAATAATAAACACACATATATTGGTCCACGTGTTGGTTCGGACTTCTTCCCCGTGTTAGGCAGTTCGTAAAAGGCGAGCTTGGCGTAGAGTCACTAACACCGTGACATCTGACTAGGTGGTAGAGTTTCGCAGCGACTCACCCGAATTGGTACCACCGCTTTACCTATTCCTGTCGCCATAACGTCATGACGTGTTCCGGTTTGGAGGGTAAGGTAGCCGGTAAACATACTTTTGCTTGATGCCTAGCATCTAGGCGGCGTGAATTTCTTGCCATCAGAAAATCCATCTGCTGGTTTGCCTTCCAATATAATAAAAAAACATCCTAAACCTACCAATATCATTTATAATTAATTGCCTGGATTCTGTCGTAACAATTACAGCAGGCATTTTTTTAATAATTTGGTTTGGAAAATTTTGGAAATAGCATTCTAATTAATTATGGTAATGAGGTTTTACTATAATAATAACATATTATGGTATGGGATATAATTAGGAAAACATGATTCCCAAAAAACATCTTGTATGACTAAAAGTTTCAAAAAAAAAATTTTATACAGAAATATGAAGTATCAAGTAAATGTATCTAGGGTTGGCAACGCACTCTTAATATGGGGGTTTTTATTGTCTAGTAGTCTGAGTTTAACTTCAGCATGGTTTCCTGATTTATAAAATAAACCTGAATTTTGTTTGAGACCAATTATGGATTATTTTCTTTAATATAATAGGGTCAAATTATGATAATGTTCTCAAGATAGTATCAAGTTTGAGAAACTGAAATAAGAATACAAATTGTAAAAAAATATTCGTCTATTTCTCTCCCGTCAATACGCAACACACTCAACGCAGGAGCTCTTAATCTCTCAATGTCAGTTTTAATTTGTTGCCGGCATCGTATTACCTTCCAAGAGTTTTATTTTTGAAGCTTATTTCGTAGACAACGCAAAGGAAACGTGTTTCGACAGCCTCGGGAAAATTAATCTTTCGCTAAAATATTCCAATAAAAAATTTACATGGAATTAATTAGTTTTTATTTATAAACCCAATTGTGTTAATAAGTATTAATTTGATATGTTGCGTACATAAAATATAGTCCAAGTTGTTGTTCAATTCAACTTTTTTTAAAAACTATACTGAAAGCAATTTTTTTTATTAACCCGTTGAACTTCGTAGCACATGTCTTGCTAACTAAACTTGCTAGCTAAATTAAATCAGTTTGTATGAATAATATATGTGCCGTTTTAGTTTAGCTTGCAATTTTTAATAGGAGTTGACTTCAATTATAGAAATAGTTATATTGTGGTCAACTATCATTTTTTGTGTGATATATTTAAACACAACACTGAAGATAGCAAAAAAACCGCCCACTGTAAGGCTTCACACAATAGGTACTTATCCACACAAATAAATAAAACTGGAGTGTCTGTTTGCAAATTAAAATAATTGTTTACTATATGCACTTAGTAGAGACGTAAGAATGTGTATAATATACCAATATACATTTTTATACTATTTTTATATGTCTGTCTGTCGGTCTGTTTGTTTAATCACGCTGATTTCTGAAACAGCTGGACTGATGTTGACAAAATTTCCGCTATCAGCTGATGATAAGTTAGCTAAAGATGCAGCAACTCTTAGCTGATGTAATAAGGAGTAACTTAAGCTACTTTTAGTTTAAAAAATGTATCTATAAATATAATCTAATCTAAAAACTATACCAAAAAATAACTAAATATTAGACTTAACATCCCGGCCTCAGGTTGGCAACGTACCATTACTACCTTTGGTGTCACTATGCGGCGTGAATTTCTTACCGTCATGAAAATCCGTTTATCTAACACGACACTGAAATAAATTGTCTGACTTTAGTCACTGAAAAAATGTTAATCATTTTTTAAATTTATATCGCATATAGCATAGGTATATCATGGCTTTTCTAATAAAAAAAGATAAACAGACGTAAAAATTAAATACTATTAATAAATAAATTTCAAAATATGCAGAAATATTTTTATGAAGTAGGTATGTAGTTATGTAATGTATGTAGTGTAGTAGAATGAAGATGAAGTCATGTAATTTCTTCTATAGTCTAAATTTACGATAAAAAACGTGATATCCCGCAAATGCTTTTCAAAAGTTCGGATATACAAAGCCGCTCTCCGAAGCGTGAATTGGCAGGTAGATCACAAAACCCAAACGAGTATCCAAACAGAATCCAATCGAAAACTAAATAATTCAATTCAGTATAACTCCAAACGAACTCAAACTCGAATTGACAAATTTGAACAACTTGCTTTGTAGACTATTGGAAATAGACAGGTATTAGGCGGGCGAAGCTAATCATTATTAGATATTGAATTTTCGTAACTTTGGACTCATCCGCTTTCTAATTTACTAATGAATCTGAGTGGTGCTGCCATTAGCTCCCCCTACCACCCTTGCGAGGTGGGGTAAAGGGGTAAGAACTCGCGCGAGAATTTTCGTCTTTTATACATGTAGAACGATAATCCGATTGGTGATTCGGGCGTTCCACATTTGAATTTTCGTCTGTTTTCGGTAATTTTCGCACGGGAATTATTACTTTGCCTTTTGTTTTTACTAAATCTGATACGGTTTTATATAATTATGGCGAAGATTATAATGTTTTAATGAACTACAGTTTTGTAAATGGATATTGCAATAATTAAGAATGATTTATTAGTTTATTGTACTTATTACAAGAAGAAGCTCAACATGAGTCACGGCGATTTCGAGAACTGTTCGCTGTTGGACATTGGCCTTAACAAACTTTCAAAATGTTTATATAAAGGCTGATTCCTAAGTCATCAGCTTCTCTATTCCCCATACAAGAATACAACGACAGCTAGAATTAGCATTATGGTGGAAGACAAAACAAAGTCAGCGTTACCAATCTGGGCATGTTGAAGCAGGCCTCTGCTTTATAATCTTATGGACTGCATAACTAAAAAAAATAGCATTCTTAATGACTATATAATAATATTAAAAAAAACTGAACCTTTGTATCCGCGAGGAGATACTCTACTCTATAGGAGGGCACTCACGATTAGTCGAAAACAGATTCCCACAATGTGGCAGGTGGCAAGCCTATTGCCAACCGGGCATATATCCTATCCCTAATAACATTTTCTTTTTTCTTAGAAAATTTGAAAAACCGAGTATTCTTTTTGTTGCCCGATTCGGGGATCGAACCCTGGCATTCATGGATTCAAGTCTAACACCTAGACCGCTAGACCACAGAGGCGATAAAAGCTATGTTCAATACACGAATATCCGTTTTGAAAACTACACAAAGACAAAGACCCAGAATGTGACAGTAACAGAGTATTGTCAACCAGGCATTTATTCTTATTAGAAATTTGGTTATTTCTGTTAGAAAAAAAATATCTTCACGCCCATATCCCCGAAGAGGTAGGCAGAGGCACAACCAGGGCACCCACGACTAGCCGAAGACACTAAATCCCACAATGTGATAGGTGGCAACTCTATCGCCAACCGGGCACATTCCTAATCCCGAGCAACATTTTTTTTATTAGAAAATTAGAAAAACCCAATTTTCTTTTTGTTGCCCGACCCGGGATTGGAACCCGGGACCTCATGCAGTTAGAAAATCTGTTAGAAACATGGAAAAACAAATTTTCTTTTATTGCTTGACCCAGGAATCGATCCAGCATTTCATGAAGTCAAGTCTAACAACGGAGCACTATGTTTACAAGCGACTCAAGTAACATTAAAGATTTCTACCTACTTCTCAAAGGGTTTCATGGTTATCGCAGAAGAGGGTGCAAACATTTAGATGATTTGCGGGCTTGAAAACATTTTTTTATATCACTAGCGATAACGCGATTGGTCGGTATAAGATATCACGTTCGATATCAGTACCACGTATAAGTTTAGTATAAGGTTCTATTCACATCCTTAAGTTTCTATAGATAAGTGTTACGATTATCGTTGACGTATGTGGCATCTATTAGCGATAAGTTTCGGTACCTTCTCACAATGCAGTCCAAACGGTATTTTAAACAATGCGTGCGAATGAGATACCCATCTAAACGAGGCGATTCAAATGTGATCTTGGTGGTTAAACGCGCGAAAGATCGCCGGTTGTTTATGTGGCAGATAAATTTTATTTATTAGATTTGATGTTTATTTTACTGTGACGTTAAACCACGATTAAGAGGAAGTGGAATTCGAAATTAGGTATGAAGTATATAAAATGTATATATAATAAAATAACTCAAGGATAGAATGTTCGATGTTATTCTACAAATAAATACAAACTTTCTGATGCACATCATCATTTAAAATTAGTATCTTCGTCGCCCGTTTTCAAATACATTTCAGTACAGAGTGTTTGTTATTCAAATCGTACTTAATAAGATAGAAGATCAATTTTGTTGTATGTTTTTGTCAATACTTGATGCTTTTATGAAATATCTTAAAAGGGATAAGGAGTGATCAGATATTAGAGAAAAATGTGTGAGAGTACCCTAGTATATACAGAAATTCTTTTCATATAATATGAGGTAGTTATGTAAACCCTTCGTATTTTGTATGTACAGTAAGCAACGTAAATTTCTGATTACTGACGAGTGTTTTATCGAATCAGGCGTTACTTTACGTAAATCAGAAATAAAGGCCGAGTTTGGGAAACAATCTAACTTGTCTTTCACGAACCTTGTCGAAGACGACGAGGTCTTCTTGACGATGATTGAGGACAGAGTAAAGCAATTCGTATTCGACTTATCTCGACATAGGGACATACTCAGGAAATCGATCATACCGTCCAAACATTTCTAATTTTGTATTCGTGGTGTTGTCGAGGTGGTGGGAACGTTCGTTAGGTTAGTTACATAAGTTCCAATAAAAACAAAGGCTTATTCTACATCCCTTAAGAGTATTTCAAAAGTATTGTTAAGGGGTCAGAGTTTTGCTTTATTTACCTACAGTACATTTAGATAAAAATATTTTCTCTATTCTGTATTGCTAGCTGTAGGTTACTCTTGCATCTCGATATCACTTGAATTAAAAATTGGAATCGTATTTCATTTTAAGTACTTTTGAACTCTATTGTATGTGTTTTTGGGTACTTTTCAACACAATACTAGCGAATTGTTAACATTTAGCTACAAATAAATTTAACGAATTCGATTTTAACAATTCCGATAAAATATTTTATTGTTTACATTTAACAAAATATTAAATGCTAGCACTGTGTTGAAGAGTACCCAAAAAAAAACATACATGATTCCAATTTCAAATGTCGCAAATCGAGTTTCATGACTAACCCTACTGTCCTGAAAAAAGATAATCTGTTCTCGATATATCTTTCTATTTTCACTGATGATCATCAATCTTCTCTATTTATAATCTTTATTTCATAGTCTCACTACATTTGATTGACTCTTAAATGAATTACGAATGTTATTTTAAATTAAAATAAAAGTATCATCGGCACAACGTAACGAATTTGACATTTGGAACAAAGATGGCAGCCGTCCAAACAGCTGTCGCATACGCACTAATCAATGAATCGACCAACCCATTGAACTATACATCACCCTGGACTCGTACCTGTTTATAAATCAGATACACGAAGAGAGTAATTGACTTTGGGAGCAGATTTATTTGAAGACTTTGATGTGCTTTTATAGGCATAGATCCAAGATATTTATCCGACATAATAAATTACTACTACCCTGATGGCTATTGCAATCGCCTGTGACTTGAAAAAAAGATTTATTAATATTTTAAAAATATATTTTACCCCTACGACTTTTAAAGTGTAAACAATTTATTTATTTGCAAAAATAAAAGTACATTATTTCATTTTTTTATAGTTTCCCCTTGAACTTTTTGTTCTTTTGTTATTTTTTTTATCTCAACAGTAACATTACTTAGCAATTTTGATATTTATAAGGTATTAAGACAACGATTATCTCTTATCATCAAACACATAAAATAAAAAAATTGAACTTTGTGTAGCTAATAGATATATAATATATTTGATACACTTACTGCCCAGATGCATTTCTTTTTCAATTTTATAACATATAGATAGCAACATTGGTGAATTTTTACAATAACAATGTTGGATTGGCAGATGGATACAAAATAGTTGGCACGTATAAGTGGCAGCTGCATTAATTTAAATACAGATTGATCTTTAACGTTTATATTTCTGCTTCAGACATCAGCTCAAAATCCCTAAGGTAGATAACCAATTAAGCGTAATTATAAATTAACAGAAGGAACTAAAAGTCGGTGCAAATATTACGGGACGCCCGGCGAGGTAACTTCACAAGAAGTTCCCCAACTTCGACATCTCTCGATGAGCTACAAATAGGCATCGGAATTAAGTTGCTCACGATTTTCTGTGTGCCTTTTAATTATTTGAACCCTTTGCGTGAGTTTGTTATTCGGATCATTCTGTGTGTATCTATGTATTGCTTTTGTATATTTATTCTCAAAGCTATCTTAGATTAGTAGGTTTACTATTGAATCTCGATTTCATGCAAATTGGAAATCAGAATCGGATACTTATACGTATATCGGTTCATGATATATATGTGTATGTTTCTGAGTATCTAATTTTCTTTCAAAATTCCCAGACACATTTTGATGTAAAAAGTATTATTAGTATAACAATTCTGATGTTTGTATAACAATTATCGTAGCGTACAAATGTTACATACATACATACATATCTTCACGCCAAGTCCAGAGGCAGAGAATATCGAGTGCCAGACCTCACGATCCTGACAAACCTGTCTTGCTTCCTTCACATTCATAACCCTTTTCATACAAACACGCCGGTTTCGGAGACTCTTAATACCACCCTCGGATAATATCCGATTGATCTGATCGTGAAATGTCAGCCTTGGTCTCCCCGGGTACCTACATCCATCCACATTCGCATTGTATATCTGCTTTGTCAATCTTTCATCTGTCATTCTTTCCACATGACCGAACCAGCGGAGCATGCCCTTTCGCATTTTAACACCAACACTTTCTTTCAATCCCAATCTTTCTCGGATCTCACTGTTACGAATGCGGTCAGCGAGCGTTACACCACAGATTTTCCGTAGTGCTCTCATTTCGACCGCATTTATCCTACTTTCATGCTCTATCTGACATACCCAACTCTCGCTTCCATACAGTAACGTTGGTAAGCTATTCCAAAGAGGTTTTGAGTCAAAAAGCTAGACTCGCTTTGCATAATTCTGTGCTTGATTCTGTATAAATGTTGCCATCTTAAAATATACAAATCTACAATTTTTCAGAACATTTCCAAAAATATTAGAAATAGCCACAACAGTATTATCAAAGATATTCTTTTACATAGAGAACGCATAGATTTATTATCTACAAGCTGAATCATTAATATTTCTTCTATTCCATACAATATCACTACACGATTAAAGCTCAAAGAGTATACAAAAATAGTTCATAATAAATGTTTATCGACACGAAAGCGGGGTCTTAATATATTACGTCATTTTACCATCAAAGACATCGCAATCGTGAAGCGACATCGATCGTTTAATTTGACACATCACTAAAGTTCAAAGGATAAGACATGGTGTCATCGATTCGCACCTCATTTAGAAAGCTATTCGATTTTAATTGGGATCGAACGTCGGGACATCTCCCAGAATAGATGAAGTCTTTTTGCGGCTCAAATGTGTACTTATGCGTGCCAGACTTGCTTATTTCAATGTATCCTTGGCAAAACAGTAATATAACCAAACAAATAAAATTAAAATGAACGTTTTAAACGCCTACTTACAGTTTTTACTCAATCATTGTTAACTACACTTATTTAGTCGACACAATAACGAATACAACTACAAGATTTAGACAAAAAACTTGACAGTTTTTGTAAGTTCCTCTATTACTTCTAAGAAAAGCTCCTGGTTTATAAAATGAATGAATGAAAACAGGAGGTTTCAAGAAATCGCAAAAAAAAACAAAAATAAAACTGAAAAAAAAAATGCAATTTAAATAAGTGTCTTCACGCCCATATAACCGAAGAAGTAGGCAGAGGCAAAACCAGGGCACCCACGACTAGCCGAAGACACTAAGTGCCACAATCATTAAATACAATTTATTAAAAAAAAAACATTTTTTTTGACTTAGTACCACATATAATCACAACTTTAAACTCATTTGTATGATTATTTACTATTCATTATTTTTGTGAGGTTCTTAATGAATATCTACTTCAGAATACGAAAAAAAATTTACGACAAAGTCAATAGGTACGTATTAATCGTTAGACGTCTCGTCGAATAAAATTAATATCTGTCGCACGTCTTTTGAAGACGTCTTAAAGTTAGAAGTATTGAGTGAGTATTTATCAAAATCCATCCCCCAAATAATTCTATTTCGTTCAAATCCCAAACTTCACTTTTAATCCGATCGATCCCCATTAATTCGCCGTCCCTAACCCTTTTCTCTTAAACAAAATACTTATAATTGCATCATAGTATATTGATCTAGTTACGGGCGAATTGTGTTTAAAGCAATTTATTTTACTGGGTGCGAATAGGATCAGAAAATTTTCATAAATATCGTTACATTAATCGTCTCAAAATTTATAAACGTCGAACAATAAAACGGTTTCATCTTGGCGATATTCAAATTTAAGTTAATTAATTGAAAGGTTTTAGAGATGGATATTGTTTATCTATAACTTATGACTACATAGTATAAAACAAAGTCGCTTCCTCTGTCCCTATGTCTCTTTGTACTCTTAAATCTTCAAAACTACGCAACTGATTTTGATGCGGTTTTTTAATAGATAAAGTGAATAAAGAGGAAGATTTATATGTATATTAGCTGCCTATTCCGGCTTCGCTCGGATGGTAATTTTTTTGATTATAAATTGAGATGTAAGCTATCCTATCTTTCAAGTTGGATCAAACTGCACACGGTGTGCAAATTCGATTCAAATCGGTTAAGTAGTTTAGGAGTCCATCGCGGACAAACAACGTGACACGTAATTTATATATATTAAGATTTCATAGCCGTGCGAAGCAGGGACGGGCCGCTAATCTAAGATAAATAATTTAGTTTACTTACGGAGATCTGTGATAAACGTGGTGCTTGGCACCTGATTCTTTTCATAATCCATGTGTTACTAGACGTATTATGTGTAACTTATAAATACCATGTACTTGAAATCTAATATACACAATCGCTAACTCATCATAAATGTAATTGAAATTTGTAGTATTTAAAAATTTTATATCTATTAATACAGAACAATTTTGTTCTTAATTTCATGCATTTTAAATTTATTTCTGGTTAATCCCAGAAAAAAATGTGTAAAAAAGAAAGTTTAAGTAGAAACAAGCCTGTTATTAAATCAAAACAATTGCGTATTTTTTTTAGTAAAAATCTAATTACCTAAACCTTTAAACATTGTTTGCCTTATCTGTACTACAAACTATAAACTTAATCTGTTGATAATACTTTTTTGTATGTAATTTGTTGTAAGTTTGATTATGCACAAAAAGTTCAGCCATTCATTGTTTTACAATAAAAAAATAATATTAAATTAAATAATGGAAAAAATAATTCATTTATTCATTCACTCATTCATTCATTGTTTTACAGTTGTATTGGACTAATTACATCACTTACTGTGATCGTGATTGCTCACATAAATACATTTTTAATTATCAATTTAAAGAATCTTTCGTATAAATAAAAAACATTTCGGATAATGATAGACCAGTTCAAAATTTTACCTCCTAATTACAGATTCGTAGGGCTTTATTTGGGGGACTAAGTTAAGTACACATCGCCGGGTCTGAATCAATTTGGTCCCTCGACATACTGAAGGACGGGCACAGAAAAACTTCTAACGAACGCCTGAGCCCTTTCTGATCAATTAATTATCTAATTCAAACACATTGTTACAACTTCTGTTACTGTTGAATATTAGAGTAAGCTTGGTTTTTTACGGTACTTGTTAAATATTTTGTGAAAATATCTTTATAGAGAAAAAACAGGTTTTTATAAAAAAAATTATTCCACTTAAAAGCATTCGTTGCACGATTTAACAGTGTGAACAGATTTTTTACTACAGATTGTACTGTAGTTAAGGGGTTAAAAATATTTGTGTTAATTTCTAACCGTCTTATTAATAAATGTCGACTAAAGTACTCCAAGAATTAAGTTGACATTATGGTCTATACGTATATAAATAATATGTCATTATCATGAACCGATATCGTTTCCAAAAACTTCTAGCTCTCTCTAATCTTACAGTCCTGTGAAGTCAATTAACAACGTCAAAATAAAAAAGAGACTGATACAGTCAGCAATATTTGGAAATGACACTAGTTTTTTGTTAGGAGTGTCACCTTCAGTAGTAGTAGTCTATAGCTTCATTGTCGTTACTCTGTGATACAAACTACAATGTCAATCTTTAAGTACATTTCGAAGCAAATTATAGCAACACGTCAATGAAAATTATTATTTGTACAAAGAGCAAAATGTAAACGATAAATATTTAAACATTTTTCATTTGCTAATTACAACTTTTGAATATTACGAAAAATTAAGAAAACCTTACCAATTCATTCCATAGTACAAAAAAAAAACAAACATAGAAAAAAATTCTGAAGACGTGGCAGCATGGACTAAAGATTTAGCCTGTCCCAGAAAGGGACGAATTAACTTAAAAAAAACTTATTGTTTAAATATTATATCACCTCTGTGGTCTACCGGTTACTTCATTATGTTCCTGATTAGTTTACCGAGTTGGCCAACAAAAATAAATGTAGTTTTTAGTTTTACAATAAAAAATAACGGTGATCGGGGTTGAATACGTGCCCGGGTGGCAATAGCCAACCACCTGTCACACTGAGGACTTCTTTTACTGCATGGGACTTAAGTATCTTCGGCTAGTATGTGTGCCCTGGTTGTTGTAGATGGAAGTAGCACTTGTGTCTATATGTCTATTAAAATGAATCCCAAAAGTTGTTAGCAATTGTAAGGTGATTTTGAGAGATCTTCAGACAGCGTCAACCTTTTTTGCGCTCGGTACAAAGAGTGCCGTCCGAGAGCGTACATAAAAACCCTTTAACTTATGATGAATTAGCGATCTCCTACGCTTTATGTCTCCCGTGTTATCTGGCCCCCTCTTCACCCTATAGGTCACCCTTTCACACCCTTCCCCCTGAGGCGAATTTAACGTACGTCAATATGAAGGAATTAATATAAGCGGAAAAATTGTAAACTCAACTGAGAGTTTTGGGCAAGATAGCGACTCTGATTGAGAATTTATGCTAATTTATGCGTGTTTGCTTTATAATGGTTTATAAGTATTTATATAGTGCTCCAAGTTTTCATCTTAAAGTATACTCAAATATTCTTAGAGTTTTCAACAAACATAATTTAAAATCCAAAATGAAAGATACTATGACGAAACTAATTATATCTAATTATACAGTTTTAATTAAAAATAATATTATCTAATTATTTTCACATAAGTTTTGAATATTAAATAAGACTATTTATACTTCAACTCCGAATTTCTATAAACTAACCTACATATAACATTTTGACAACTTGTTCGATTTCAAGTTTTAGGAGTTACTTAACAATAAAACTTTTAAATGAACATAGCGTTTAATAATTATAACAATGCAATCACGATCGCGGCCAACTAATTTTAGTTTTTAAAAAGCTATTGTAAATTAACAATACAGTAAACCTTCTTAATATAAAAATATAACAGTTTTTGCTTTCGTGTTCGCAACTCGATTCTTTTATTTCTCCGGTTTACCGTAACGAAAAATGTAAATCTTTGAAAGGTAGATAACTCTAAATATAAAATAGGTACGCATAATTACATAGGCACTAAAACACTTAAAACATTTGAAAAGTAGTTTTTATGATGCGACATTTGATGCTGTTGTATGGATCACTGAAACTGCTATTCCCAAATTTTGAGATTTTTTTGAACTGCTGAACTTGTAACGTCCTTGTCGCCATGACGATGGAATATTAATTCTTAGCACGGAAAAAGTGCTGTTATTATAATATCTGAACTAATTTTTGTTAAAGAAAGTGAGGCGCGCTTTTATTACGATAATAATAATAATTTGAAAAATAAACCAATAATAATCTGAAATTGACAGGTATGACAAAATTTAAACTTGTTAAAAATATCTCGTAGACATTCAATTCCCATTTTTTTAAAAGATAAACTTTTTGACAGCAACTTCTAATAATTTTAGTAATTTTATGAATCCTTTTTGTAGAATATGTTTAAAAAAAATAATCATACAATTTAAGGTAGAATCTTCTATAACTACTTAATCTTCATTTAATTAAGAAATAAGTAAACCAGTAGTAAAATTTAAAAATCTAAATTATTTCCGCGAACCGAATTTACTAAGGAAATGTGGAGTAATATGATCAAAAACGACCTAGACGACACACCCCACATCACGGCTTTTTAAAAGGTATCCTTGTCGTGTATTGCATAATCCTTTTCCCTAAAAACGCCCCATCCCACCCTGATAGGAGATGTTTTGATATCCCTCGGCATTCATTTATACGTGGCTTCTATAGAAAAACATTGACGTAAAAAGTGGGATGAAAATTAGGGGGTGGAAGGAAATTTGGAAAAGGTTGGCAACCGCTGTCGAAGTGACCGCTGAGTAGGGTCGGTATTATGTGGATAACGTCGTTATGTGTTGATCAATTTTAATGCACGGGTACAGTTCACTGAAAAAAAAACCGTTCTATAACATGACATATTACAATTCAGTATTTTTTTGGCAACTGAAAAAAATGTTTTTTTTATTTTTCTGGTTTCGGATTCGATGAACTAATTTTATTTTTTTATATAAATTTAATTGTGACATCGTACATCTACCATCGCAAAGTATAAGACACTTTATATATTATGTGATTTTGTGAATCCTTAAAATGAGTAAAATAGGTTAAGTATCTTCACGCTGGTCTCTACAAAGATGTAGACACTAGTTGGGGGGATACAACCTGAAGTATTATAACTTTTTGTTTGATTTGATTATTCAGAGAATCAGCGAGTTCAGCGAATTTGGCTAATCAATACATATTATAGTATAAGCTAAACTGAAAAAATTAAGCAACATCTGAACAAGTGGTTTCTATTTTCTATAAAAAGCAGGTGTTCGGAAAATTGTAAAAAATTAGGAACCAAATAAAAATGTCAAAATGAGCGGCATTGTACCCTACTCTTTAATAAGTTTAGTAAAATAACGGAGTTTAAATAATCTAGTTAAAAAAAGGTTCAATTAGTTCATCTTTAAGTACCTATAATAAATCTCAGGGTTACAACTTCAGGCCAAGCGAGTCGTATGTATTTTACTGCTGTAAGTAAACAATCATTAATCATCAAGAAAAATAATATTTAATCGAAAATATTTCAGCTGTATTAAATAATTAATTTTATTTTCAAAAAAAAAAATATGTTATTGGATAAATTACACTGCTATAGTGATGTATTTTGCAAACAAGCTGATCTGCATTGATGTATTTTGCAAGGGTCTAGTGATAGACACAAGTCTCTCTCTTTTCCGTCTTCTTTCCTTCTTCGTTCTTCTTTTGACAGTTTGTTTTTTACATTTTTGACATTGATTACACGTTTGATATAGAAAACATGAAATATTTTAATCATATACCAATAAGTTATTATTTAAAGGGATGGTAATTTTCGTTCATATCATCCTGTTTCTAAAAAAGTTTCAATGCAAAAACAATTTATAAAACTGGTTTATCGGTTGAAATATACAAAGTCAATATTTGTATTAGTAGGATCAAAGACAGTAAGTTACAATATATCTCGGTAGGATATACTACATAACTAAAATAGCTTTGTAATACATTTTATATCTATATACAATAAGTAACGTTGTAGCTACGAACTTACAGTAACAAAAACCGTAGCTCTCTGCTACGAAGAGCGATAAGCTAAGAGAAAATTAATATATTAATTTAAAGAATGAAAAACCTGAACGTGTAAAAAAATTGCATTCGAATTTTGAAACTCTCTTAGATAAAACGCATAAAAACTTATTGCCTATGACTGTGGCTTTGTTCGTGTAAATGTTTGCTTCAATGCAATATCTACGCTCTAATGGATCAAATTTGATCAAATGTGGCATAGGTTTACGTACCTTTATCATTTTATTATTAACACAATTAAAATTGAGCCAATGATATCTAAGTTTTAGCACTTGTGAAATGCTTTGAATAAAGTATCGCAATTCTCATGGATAGAAAAAAAATCATCCTTGACATGATTCGAACTTACCTCCATGCGTATCTCGCTTATAAATGCTCTGGATTGCTCGAAAGCTATCGAGGATTCAATTTATGTGGGAAAACTAGTGTACTTAGTTGAAAGCGTTGAAAGTTTTGCTGTCTTAAATAAAATAAAAAAACAATCCAACGATTTTGCCGTAGTGTGCTAAAAATGATGAGATGTACGTAGGCACGTATCTAAAAAAACTGACGTTTAAAACTTAATGTAAAACACAAATACGCTACTACTACCAATAAAAACCATGTATTTTATGAAATTAAAAACAGTTTTATAATGTAACAAGTTTAAAACATTTAATTTTTATTAAATACTTCTTTGCAAATGATGTTAAGCGCTTTAAAAATCCATTTTAGGTGTAACTTTTTAAATAAGCTCAGAATTAGATACAGATAACTGGATATTAGAGCTGTGAAGTTACAGATAATATAAAATACATACACAGGTAATTATATCCAGAAGAATTAATAATGTGCACAGTTTGTTGATTCAACAATTCAGATTTTTATTTTTAACATCCGACGGAAAAGGGGGAGGTATAAGTTTGACGTTTATATGTGCGTGTGTGTAACTGTCAGACATCGTAGCTTTTGAATGGTGCATCCACACCGATTTCAATACGGATTTTTTTAATGTTAACGTGATCTAGATGGTTCTTTGCTACATTACATGTAGGTTTTATTGAAAGTTGTTGAAATGTTTAATTTTAGTGTTTTTATTTTAATTTAGCTATTTCAAGTAGTTTGTCCGCTTTTAATTTTTTAGCAACTCCCTATAGCATATATGCTGGTGCCTGTTAAAATTTGCGTAGCCATTTTTGAGATTACGTTAAACAAACAGAAAAAAAATTAATGTTTTGATTGAAGCACCACGTATACGGAATATCTGTAACTAACAGTTATTTGTTTTTGCTATTATTAACAAACGCATTTTTGATTGGTATATTTTTTTGGGACTGGTATATTTTATTTTAATGTTTGTTTCCGAGTGAAATACAAAAAATGTTTAACAAAAAAGTTTGAATATTTTTGCGGAAATAGCTAGTTTAAAAAAATACTTACATAGTAATAACAATAAACAAGTATCACTCACCTCCATATAATAATTTTTAATTTTCATTATTCAGAATTTCAAACTAAGATCAACGAGAATATAATATGTACTGTTTCATTGTTATTTAGAATGAAATGTTATTTAGAAAGTTTTCTTTTTCCACTTTTTAAAAAAAGAATCATGTGAAAAACGTTCTCCGCGCGTTAACTTTAAAATCCAAAATGGCGACTCACTGACACATGTCAACCCATGAAACGCGCGCGAGCAACTGAGGTACAGATAAACACATCTTCTGTTATCTATGTAATTATCATAATCGCGCTCCCAACAAAGTTCCCATACCTTCTTCGGAAAGCATTTGCATAGGCAAAGAAATAGTATGCAAATCGATGCAGCCATTCGACCCCATTGTCGACATTTAATATTGGAATCAATCACTAAAACAGGTTTAAATATATGTGATGCGTTTTTGTGTAGGTTCAAGATAGGATTAAGGGTAAGACACCCTTAAAAGGACCAGATGTCAATGTCTATTGATATTTAGGCCATTGTGCGCATACGCATATCGGAAATGCGTTTTTTGTATCGCATACACAGCTTTCACGTAAGTAGAAATAAAATGCATAATCTTTTCGATTTAAATAATTTGTGTTATCTTTTCGATATCACAAACAAACTGACGGATGTGAGAGTATTGTATATTGAAGCTTAGATTCCTATTTTATTGGCAACTGACCGGCCCGGCAAACTTTGTATCACTTGACATTAATAGCTACTAACAGTTTGTATGAAACACTTTAATTGTTTTTCCTATTTTCCCTGCAACTTTCCCGATTTTTCCCTGCTAATAATCAACACAACAAAAAAGAATTAGTAAAATCGGTCCATCCGTTCAGTGAATACGATACGATGATTAATTTTATATAATATTATACATAAATAGAATATTTCTCATAATCTGGTATTAACAGCAGGTATTTTAAGCTAACATTTAAATTTCAAAGGCTACAGGGGTGATTTTGATTGAAGAAGTGATTTGAATTGAAGTTTAATTAAAAATAACAGAGAGTACAAAATGTAAAAATAAAAAATATATAAATAGTAAAAAGTAACTATCGAAAGACTAGTCTTTTCCTGGAAATGCATCTATTTGCAAACTTTTATAGTCGATATGAGAAGGGCACGACTTATCCAGTTCTTCCCTTTGAACTTTGCCTCCAACATCTTCGATATATTGTTCACTTCTACTTCACCCCTTTGACCTAAAGGATTCACATAGTTCACTGAATTCTGACCTCATTCGGTCAAAAGTCACATGTATTTTTAATTTAAATGGGATATTGTTAGGTAACATTGAAAACCTTAACAAAATGAGGTAAACATTATAAAATATTGAGGACATGAATTCAGAGACTGAATTTAGGTTGTGTTACCCCAGAAAATCAATTTTCTTACTATTTCAGAAAAGTAAGTAGTAAGTCTTGGCTGACGAGTATAACTTTTGAAGAATTCGTATTAACAAGTTACTAGCTAAAAAAAGTATGTCACCAAAGAGGTAGGCAGAGGCACAACCAAGGCACCCACGATTAGCCGAAGACATTAAGGTCCACATTGTGATGGGTGGCAAACCTATTTGCAACCCGGCACGTATTCAATCCCGGGCAACATTATCTTTATTAGAAAATTCAAAGTATGCATTATCTTATTTTAGTTGGCTGACCCGGGAAGAACTCAAGTTAATCGCCTAACCGCTAGAACACATAAGTGATACTACTTCTATTACTTCACACTAGTTAGAACATAATAACCGCTAACAATACATTTTACAATTAGGTATAGCAAAACTTAAGTAGACATGCTGCGCGTAAATCTCTCAACATTATTAAATATATCCAATTATCACTTAATGGTACAATTAGATAGTATTAGATGATTTACAATTTGAGGTTTAATTAAAAATAAATGTTCATACCCTTAAATAAAATCGTTAAATTATTTTTAAGCTGGTAATTTAAAAATGACCGTTAATTTTTAAATATTCAACATTTTACTACTACACCAACTAGTATTAAAATGAAAAGTTAATAAACGTAGGGCGATTCTATTAAACTAGAAATTAAAATATACGCCTATAAAAAAAATTACCACAGAGTATCGAACCCTTTCGTGAGAACCACACCCAAAAATACGGAAATGTTAATTATTATTCGCATATTAAGTGGTATAAGTAAACCGGCTCACAAAATAATCGAATAATTATTGAAAAATATATTTTACCACATTACCATATGCAAGTTCAAGACGAATAAATCATAGAACAATTGGGGGAAGAAATTTATGCGCGATTGGAATGTCGAACTGGTTTCTATAATGTTCGTTCTATTTTATTTTTTTAATTTATGTCATGTCAAAGGCGAAGGGTCGATACTATGATCAGTTCTAATTATTCACAAAAAGGTAGTTTATCTTGTGAGAACGTAACGATCGATAGTACTAGGTCCTTACGACATAAATTGTCGCAATCGTCTGACATTTGGATTTTTTTGTTGTATTTTTTATTTACAAGCTTACTATAAATTTCCATGTACTAGGAATTTCTAAAAAATGTAAAAAATATTATTTTTATATCTTACTTTAAATAATTTAAGTAACGTTTTTCTGTATTATACAATGTTTTTGGATTGCTAATAAAAATTATACATGTACTCGTTTGATTTATCACTAACTCGTAATTATAGAAATAATGATAGATAATAAAAGTAATATATTCATATCGGTTTCCCGAAGAGGCACGACTAAATCCCATAGTGTGACAGATGGCAAGCCAATCACAAACCGAGCTCTTATCTAATTCTGGGCAACGTTTTTATTGGACAAATAGCTCACCGGCGCACTTCATATCGCTTGACATTAACAGCTATTTAATTATGTTTTCGGATAAAATCATTTCTTTTCCATTTCCTCGGAATTTTCCCAGTTTTTATTTTCATATGAACTTTCTGACAATAACAAACAAAACCAAAAAAAACCATTCACGCATGATGCGATGACCACGCGAAATCGGCATTCATTTTTGTACAGATTGAAAAATCACATTTTATTTTTGTTGCCCGTCCCAGGGATTCAACCCGAAACCTCAAAATGTCAAATCCAATATTTATCTGTATAAACAAAACAAAACAAAACACAAAAAAGAATAGTTATTCAACGTCAAAAAGTTGGTGATGGCTAATATAGTCTGATTGTTACAATTCTACATTATCTTTAATCTAAATATATTTGATACGATAAAGATCCTTTCTGTAGACTCTGAAAATGACATTCAACCATTTTTCTATATTCTTGTATAATCTGAATCTCGAAAACTGCTACGAAGATTTTCAAGAATTTTCACTTTTAGAAAATCAATGCTTTCAGACACCGAAAAAACGCTACATATCATATATCATTAACGTAAGAACGTAAATTTAGCAAACTTACAAATTTTAATACTTATAATGAGAAATCGGGTGAATCTGAATCTCTGGTTCGTTTTTTCTAATTTTTTCTAAAGTTCTTTTACCAATTTATTTGCGTTACGTAAATATCAAAACGATTTCCCAAAAATAAAAAAAGAAGAGTGTGTGTACTCATGTACGCACGTAAGAAGTAACTTTGGCGTAACAATCCAAAAATACCAAATAATAACACAACGCATACATACATAAATATACATAAATAGCATGCAACAATAATTAAAAATAATAAAATATAATTAAAATAAAATTTATTTTTGCGTCATAAATTTTTTTACATATCTAAAAAAATAAAAAGGTTCGCAACTAACTTTAGGGTGTTGCTTTTTCTGTCGGTAACAACTAACTTCAGACTGTCACATTTATCTGTCGGTGTACGCGCGCATCGTAAAAATTCACTCTCATCATTTTTCCCAATCGCGCCAAATGAAGTATAACTTCAATAACAAGCAAAACTTGGTCATCCATATGAATAAAACACATTGATTTCATTTGACGTCTCGCTTGTTTTTGGTTAACGTAATAAAGAAAAATAATGTAGGGGCAATGAAGGAGGCCAGTCCTTGAAGCGTGACGATCATTTGACGCAAGTTTGGAAACGGCCTGCTTCGGTGAATACATTTTTAATTAATTATCATCTATCTGCATTAAGATCGTGAGTGCGTTAATCTGACACGCAATTATCAACTGTGTGACCTCGGAAATAGAGGCTGAAGAAAGGCATCGTATCAGAAGTATTATTATGGGAAAGATTATATTGTTTCAGCCATTGAACTCATTTTACGTTAATTGTTCATTAATACGATTCGTTATAAAATTACTGGTTCTTTAAACTTAATTCGAGATAAACTGTGAAAATACTGACCTTAGCGGTTGGTTGTGTTTGAAAAAACAATAAAATGGTTTTCTTTTTTGTTTGTATTGCCTATTTCTTAGATAAAAGCAACACATTTCAAATAAAAACAGCTGTTTATTGTTTTAATTGTTCATTTTAATTGTACAGTTTGTTTATTGTAATTTATTCGTTTTAAAATATTAGAGGTAGTTTAAACACAAGGATTTAGGTGGTCAGAACCATCCGAAAATTCTTGTAGACACATAATCTTTAATTACCAAAGATGGCAATAATTTGATTCGAACTTAATGCTTGAAAAACTTGTAGCGTAACAAAATTTAGACTATACCTAATTTCCGTGCTTTTCTAAATTCAATGGTTTAAAATACCATTGACAAATTCACAATATGAAGTATAAACCTGTTGTTAATGATTTATGTTCCTACAAGCTTTAAACGTTTGTGAAAAAAGAAATAAAGATTTGATAAATTTAGATGCAGATTTAGAGCGACATTTACATCTCGAAAAATATTGGCAAACTAAAGTGTACCAGAACAACGATTTATCTAAAATAAAAAAAAATTCTACGTTAAATGCTTTTTTTAATTTTTTTAAACAATAGTCAACGAAATTGATACAAGAGATAAAATAAATTCTAAAATAAACAAACACTCCCTGTTACCTGTTGAGAACCGATATTAAGAAACGCAGATATAACGGCTTCCTACAATCTAGATAACCCGACAGAATTTGTCCTGTCTTAACATTAAACATTTTTTTTTAAAAAATGATTACCTTCTTCTGGCAATAGTCTAAAGTACGTAAATTATTTGCATGTGTTTTGGGTGTTAGTTAACGATACTAATACATAGGAGTACTGAAATAGATACCAGAAAAAAAATAATAATCATCCAGACCGGGAAATGCAGACACCTAAATGTTTGTAACATAAATACCTGCCCCCGTCGCAAATAGAACCTGAGCCTCGCGGTTGGTCGGTGGATTTTGTCGTAAACGTCCTCTAAGTTCGCTGATTAAATTTACAAACATTTTTATCAAGATTCATCCAATCTAGATATTCAAAAACGAAAGATGTTCATGATAGAAGCCTTGTTCTTCCTTATGGTCAAAGTTTATGGTCAAAGAATCACCTATCGTTTTAACACTATTGATTTCGACGTTTCGACGTAATTCACTTACATCAATCAAAATAAATCTTCAGACTTTTTTAATGTTCTACTCCGAAAACGATCATTGACCTTTCACGGTACAGTTAATCCACGTAGGTATGATAGTTGTTATAATAAATATATGACGGATAAGGTTTTTATAATTAAGGCGCTATCGGCTGCTCATCTTGCGGCAAGTTTGGTGAATTTATTTTTGCTTTATCTACCGTGACGGTATAATGACTTTCGGTTTATGTATTTATAGATAATAATGTATACTTTAAATTTTTGTTAACAATTATTTTTGGTAGGTACTAATTGAATAAGATACATCATCTATACATCTGTACAGGAAAGAATATTCGCAAAAGACGTTTCACTCGAAAGATTAGTCGAAAATGAGTTGTGATAGACCACTTGTTGCAATACAGCATGTAGTTGAAAATTCATCGTTGAATGATAAATAAGTAGGATAGATCTATTAATAAGTAAGTAAGAATATAAGTAAAGAGAAAAGTGGTAATCGTATCGTATCATGAGTTCTGACAAGAGCAATGATCTTAAATACAGAAATAAAATACAAAGAAAATTACAGTTAACATTTTTATAAATAATTCTATTATTGTCTTAAAATTAAAATACTCTTTGAATTTAAAATGAAGCGGTATTTTAGACACTCTAGATGAATTAATATTTCATGTTTTTTTTTATTGTGCATTACGAATTTAAAAATTATAATCAATATTTCATAAATACTTAATATATGTGTAGATATTACGAATTATAATTTTAAAAACCAAAATGATTGCTTGTAAGTTTGATTCGAAATAGAATTGATTTAAAAAAAAATCTTAGCTAAAATTTTAATATTTGAGGTAGAAGTTAACTTCTGTTAAGTGTTAAGTCATTCCTGTTGAGACGTTTCTTATTAAATATATTTGATAACTGATAATATATCATACGATGCTCTGCATAGACGCACCACATTCTTACAATATTTGCCTGTATTTTGAATATCTCTTGCATGTTGGTCAGGTTCCACTGTGAAGAAAATACCAACTGCTTTCCTAGACTCTGGCGGTAAAGTCATGTGCAGCAACTTCAGGGATCAACCTCCTTATCTGTTCGTTTCAATACAATTCCTAATAATAGCAACATTATTTTGTTCTAATAATTCTAAACCAATTGAATTGGATTTTTTGACATATTGCATTTGTGATACAGTGAGCAAGCAAAATATCTGACCATACAATACTTTTAAAGTACTGTAAGGGGGTTAGATATTTCATTTGCTTACTGTACTGTGCATGCATATAAGTAAATCTAACACCAAGGAGTGCCACATTCACACTGCACACACATTCAGTGATGAAAATAAAAAGTAGCACGAAAATAAAAATATTACTGCCATAGATCTATCTTCCTGTGTAACAGTTTAAAAATTTAATCTGTCATCTATCTTTTAAACAAAAAATATAACTGTTATATATATGTATCCACATAAAATACCAATATTATAAGTTTTATTTATTTAAATGCCATTTACAAGAAAACGTTAAATCATCCGTAAAAAAATTAAGAACCGGCCTGAATGGGGAAGTCGTTTAGGAATGAGGGAAGCTCTAAAGATGCCGTGTTACCGATGAGTGCCCTAACGACTCAATCTACCCACATTTAAATTGCCCTTTCCGAACGAAACCTCATTACTTCCCGAAATATAACCTCCATGGAGGCCATAAATAACCTAACGGCGCGCATATTTCAAAACAAAAAAAAAATAATACATAAAATTTCTTTACCCCACGCGTCTAATGTTAATCCATGTTTCCATTGTTCTTAATCGTAAAAAACGTCACATGTAAATCTCCGTGCACGAATCCGTAAACACATCAATAAAATTGAAGTTCTATGATATTTCCATCCATTCAAATTACATCGTATATCTATCTATCTATTTGATATAACCACACATTTACACTTTTCTATTTTACAAATTATAATTACCACATTTCGTCTATGCTCTTTGAAGAGTGAATTGGCCAATAGCTAGTTCACATGCAGGGAGTAGTAGTAAGGTAACGAGTGAGTTAGTAGTTAAAAATAAAAAGTATCGTCTGTACAAAATATGTTACATTTATGCAAAATACGATTAGTAATACAGCTGTTTAGACATTTTTAGCAACTGATTATAAAATAACGTGGTTTTATAATGTGCCTTCTTGAATTAATTAATTTCAAATTATTTTGCCTTACCGTTACGCGCTCTTTACACGTACAATGCCGCTTTTCAAGCTGAATTAATATATATTGTTTTTAAATTTCATTAAAATTACTGCTTAACATCATATCACTTGAGAGAAACTTATCATAAGATTTCCACTATAGTGATTTTTAAGTTAGTCTGGAAATCCGGATTCTCTGAAGATTACATAAATATCTTGTAATGACAGATTATAAGAGGCGTAGACATTTATGAAACTAAGATCATTTGTCTTTTGCTAGATGATAGAATATTGTGACGACTTGCTTAGATGTTAGAAGTTCAATTCATTCTCTTACGGAATTAAAAAATGAAATGAATTTTTAAAAATCACAACATTCAATTTTATAAAGTCACAATCAGTTCAGGTACTTTTCAGATTTACTTAAATTTTAATTTAACGGATTTGAGACAACCACTTAATGCTTTAAACCATAGCACTACAAAAAATATCTTATCATTTTTTAACCCCTGATAGAAAAGGGGTTGCCATAAGTTTGTTGAGTTTGTTCACAATTGTTTGCAATGTACGTGCGTACGTTCCAAAAAATGTGCTCTTTGGTTGGACAATTGTGGTTGCAATGTCAGACCTTCAAAACAACAAAAACAATTCAAAACAATAAAAGTATAATAAGAAAACATAACAAAATGAGAAAAAAAGAAACAATAACCGTACATTTACTTATAAGTACTATTGAAGTGATATACTAAGGAAGTAATGTGAGAGAAACAAAGAAAAAAAGACGTGTTTTATGGTCTCGTGTCGGGTGACAAAGGAAACGGGGCGAGTGCGTTCCGCGCATAGATTTTTGCATTATTTTAGTATGCAAATGTTCGGGCGATAGCGAGTCACTGTAAGAGCAATTTAAATTATTTTTTATGGCGCTCGGGTGTATTGAGAGTTCGCCAAGTAACTCGTCTCGGGATTATAGCGACGCGGAATTGCCTCTGTTATTGTGTTCGTGAATTTTGAATGATTTCAAATTTGGAATTATAGAACAGATATACGTTCCGTAAATTACCCACATAAATTTTATTTTTATGACTAAAAGTGGATACTAACTTCAACCTGTTATTGTAGATGTAGTGAAAGGCCGAAGTGTAACTAGGGTACGTACGAAAGAAGTACATAAACTAACATTAAATAGCAAGCTCTTCGAAATATTTGCTTGACAGATGACAATGACATTCAAATGTCAATGTTTTTTTTTTCTGAGTTTGCACTAGGTACTAATAAAATCCTTGGTTAACTAAGCATATTGATAGCTCTGTAGCACCTCTAGTGTTAGTAGCCTAATGGGATTGATTACATATGGACCCTCGTTCGAATTCCGGGTCGGGCAACTCCAGAAATGTTGTCCAAATTTCCTAATAAAATTCCCCAGATAAGATAGGTTTGCTATCATATTGTGGGACTATAGAACCTCCTGCTAATTTTGGCTGCCTGGTTTTTACCTCTTCTATTTTTATGGGATACGGGGTGAAGATACTTTTGATAGCTCTCTCAACAGACAATGGCTAGTTGACTCATCGTTTTTTTATGATAATGGAAGGCAAACAATGAGACGGATTTGCTGATGATATGAAATTCAACCCTTCTAGAGACACCAAAGGTAGTAATGGTGTGTTGCCAACTTGATGCCGGCATATTAGGCCTCGAGCAAAAACGAGTTTACCGGCTACCTTATCCTCCGAACCGGATTACGTCAACGGCAAGCACTGACGTTACAGGAGGAATATGGCGGTATTTGACGAAGGTTATCACAGATCAGTGGTTATATCACAGAAATTTTATCAGTAGACAAAATGTTTCTTAAGTATATTACCCTTTCCAATTTGCATTTACAAAAATATAACGTAAGGAAAAATCTGATTAGCTTTGATGATATATTGTTGGAAATTGCTCGCCTAAGTGTTCCTAATTTGAATATTAGACGCGTTATTGAAAAGAAAACTTCGAACGGCCCTCTGAAGGCTTTTAATGGTTATTGCTCCTTCCCTATCTCCTTACGAAAAGTATTATCTATGGTTCAGGTGCTACTGAGGATATATTTCTTATTTATTGGTAAACGATTAATTTTGCTTCCTTTTAAACCGAGTTTAAAAGATGAAGTTAACAAGGTTATGTGTTACGTAATTATTCAGTTTGCAACAATTAGTGGATATTGGTTTCTCTATTTCCTAAAGGTAGGTAGTTTTTAATTCAGAGAGGGTCCCATAACTTTCATCAGGGTCTTAATATAGTAAGTTTTGAATTATATTTAAAAATACATTTTTTGGCAAAATGAGTTAAAGAAAATACTAGAAAGGATCACAAAAATTAAAGATACAAAACACTAGTTCTGTAACTTTTATGTGAGATGATATAGCAAAGAATTTATTTATTTCAATAATATTATGTCAATGTGAATATTGTTGCTTATCATCAATTTAGAACGCGTTCCTAATTCAAATAAAATATTGAACGGAAAAGGATATGATACTGATTCTAATTTCAAATGAAATATCGCAATACAATTGATAATATTTGAAAGCGTACAATGGTGCAATTGATGTAAAAAATATTGTGACATAATAATATGTGTAAAGTAATACAATAACTCTCTCATGTACCAACTACATAATGTAAAGATACAAATATTTGATTTTTACAAGATTAAACTGTACACAAACTCAGCCTCAAAACGTTAGAACAGTGATCTTTAAGACAATATACTAAATGTAATAGTATAATATATAATATAATAATAATATAATAGCTACCTATCTTGTAAATAAAAATCAATTGCTGTTTATTAGTGTCGCTAACATTATTTGTGGAAGTCCAGGGACTCGTTTAAACCTGATAAGAAAATTCTAGAAAACTGAGGAAACTAAGAAAGGAAACATTTTAAGTTTTTCATTACAGAACGGTTGGAACGAAGTTCGCCGGGACAGCTAGTAGGATAATAATTATAAAGCATATTAATTGGTGCTCCATAAATATTTGTTTATTGATTACTTAAAGAGTTTCTATACCATTTTGCAACCCACATATCAACTCCACTAGGCTATGTCACTATCACAAGCTTTCCACGGATGCCATAAAATAATAAACGTTACTTTATAATACCAGTGGAAAATTGAGATGACAAAAATATCCTCCTCTAAAAATTATATCACAAGCATTCTTTGTAGTCCGCCCGAAATAGCAACGATAAAAAAATTATGTTCGCATTAATGAAATGTGAACGAAGCGAACAAAATTATCTTCTCACAGAGATATGTGTCAAATGAGACAGCGATATTGCGACTTCTTTAATGGATACTCGAATAATATTAATTATTAAAAATGTGCTACTGCTCTCAGATTTTCTTATATTTGTAAATAATTATATCTAATTATGCTAGACGTCATTATGTTCAATATAGGCGACTTGAGCCGTCAGACTGCGTCAGACGTTGTCCTGTTTCATCTATGAATTGAATTGAATTTTTAAATTTTCTACACTTTTGATACTTTTTTTTCTTTAATAAGAAAATTCTCTTTATAATATCTAAGTTAACAAAAAATAAATCGCAAAGTTGTTTCAAACTTTTAAGCATGACCAATAAAGATTATAAATTGACAGTAGGTAGAAAATACACAATACGAATTTAAGAGACACCTATAGTAGGTACATAGATGAATTTGACAGCTGTCAGACGTTAAATCAACGTTTAGAATCACTGTATTTATACAGACTAAAGACTAAGTTACTAACTTATCTGTACTCACAAATACGTTTCTTAACTACATGTTATTCAAAACTTGATATATTTATAACTACGCGTTGAAATAACACATTTTTTTATTGATAATGTGATTAGATAAATATTAAGTGATTTTAATTATGGTACATACATACATACATATCTTCACGCCAAGTCCCTTACGGGGTAGGCAGAGAGTATCGAGTGCTAGACCTCACGATCCTGACAAACCTGTCTTGCTTCCTTCATATTCATAACCCTTTTCATACAAACACGCCGGTTTCGGAGACTCTTGACACCACCCTCGGATAATATCCGATTGATCTGATCGTGAAATGTCAGCCTTGGTCTCCCCTAGTAGGTAGCCCTACATCATTACATTAATTATGGTAAAAACAAAATAAACTATTTGTGTTTACTTTACTATTAAAAGAAATAAATTAGCCAAAGGAATAATTGAAATACGTTAATTTGTGTATTTTATCCAGATATATTTGTTTGCCTGTATGAAGTCATAGACAAAAGTTAGTGGATGGTAATAAGAATTCAGTACTTCCGTATTACGTATTAAAAAGTATCATTCAACAATACAAGGGTCGCCCACGTGGTACAGATGCTTACGAATTATGTATGTTAATGTATCTGATCCTTCCGTCAGACCACCCCTCAATGTCGCGCCTTTATCCTGGCCAGAGACGAAACCCGATTATTTGTGAAGTGTTCTTTATCATAAAAGTTTTACCGATTTTTTTGATAAGGTAACTTCTTTTTGAAATTGCTAATAGCATTGCTAGCCGCGAGGTTTTTATAACTTCACCGACCTATAGTATAAATGGTTAGGTAGCACATCAATTTTTTCTCATATTAATTTTATCAGGAAATGTCTCCGTCTTAATTAAATATCTTTGGACATGTTACACAAATTGAATCTAACCCAAGTAAGCAAATCATATGCTTGTTTTATGGGTGTAAGCAAACGATTCTAATACATAGAAATACTTAAATAGATACCAGGATAAATTTAAATTTAATTAATGTGTTTATTTGCGTATCAATTATCTTTATTATCAAATATCAGCCAATGTAATTGCACATAAGGCCCTGAGAATAAGACAGCGACACACCTATAACATCTACTTTGTTAATAAGGCACGGTGGTATACCTTATGGAAACTTACGTTCTTTTTCGTTTTCTTATGCCATACAAAGCTATTTGTTTTAGGAGAACATGGCAATCATCCAAATTTAACCCAGGTGATACCAACGTATCTTGACATAAATATTAATAAAATATTTTTTATTAGCCTTCACATCTTAATGTCTAGTATCTAGTACATCTATTGTTTTTTTATTGTCTGTGAGTTGAAGACGGGTGCTTGAAAAAGCCTGAGGTACAGGTCACCAGCCTCCCTCGCAAGTGTAAACGCACACACACCGAAATAAAAGCGTTATTACACACACTACACTACACTTACAGATTACAATAAAAACGAACTAAAACATGATTCGACAGAATAATATTACACTTACTTAAATATGTGTGTATCTATATATGAATGTATGTAAGTGGATTGTGTTTGAAAATGTGATGAATATGTTTGTGTGCGTGCTTAAATGTGTGCGTTTAGTGAAAGTGTGAGGGTGTTTGCGTTTGTTATACTTTTATTATTCATTAGTGTGGTTATATTAATATACATTACGTGCTCTTGAAGTCGAACTGGCATCTCTTGATCAGCTCTTTTTAATTCTTTGCGTTGCTTTTTAATCCTGTAGAAATCCTAAAACGGTGTGTTTAATTTTTTTTGGACAAAAACATTATAGTAATATAGAAATGTACGTACATAATTTATTAGTAAATATTTATACACCAGTAAACATTTATTTTAAATAGTAGATAACATGAACTAGTTGTAGATTGAACTCGTACATAATAATAAATTTGCATCTGATAGATAAATTTTATGTACCAGTATGTTTAAAAATTGCAATGTATTGATATGTTGGAATCGCGTTGAATGACCGACTAACCTTCACAGAATTTATCTCGAACATTCTGGCTGGATGCCAAATATTAAAAAATATTTTGCTCTATTTCTTTCATTGTGCACAAGAATCGATCGCGATCAATTCTAAAATCAAAAATTCAAATCAACTGTCGCGACACGATGCCTAATGAGCCAATAACTCTAGAAACAATGGCCGCGTGGGTGTTCCAAATATGAAATTACCACAGAATATTAATGTAGCACTTATTTAAATATCCCATAATTCATATTTAGAAAATGGGCAAGCGTGAACATAATTTTAGTAAATATTTTGAATTTGGAAAATACGTCTTATTTTGATGAGTCACACTGCTGAAAAACACAGAAAATGCTGTACATGGTAGGTATTATAATTATTATTTCTATTTGTTGTGTTGTGTAGAATTTCTTTTTAATTTTATAACTAATATCCCTACATTTTGTTATTTTGTATTTACGGCATTTGTTAGCTTTTTACTTTCAAATTCTCAAAATACGCCTGAACTAAACAGGTTACATAACTTTGTGTATTTAAGTAATCATTTGTTATTACAATACAAAAAAGCAAATTACAACGCGGTATCGTGTTAAATCATTAATTCTCCTAACAAATAAAAAAACTAATGATCTAATCACCAAGCGATGATGGTTTTTTGTTCCTAATTTGAATTATTGAAGGCACTGTGACTGTGACAGCTTCGGTTTTTTGTTCCATACATCAGAGTACACCTTTAATCGCTCTATATTCAAATTCAGAACAGAATTTTTAAGAATTATAAATATTGTTTATGATTTTTGTCCCCCGTGCGCGCTTTATTACCATTTCCGGCTGTCAACAATTGTGAATGTAGCGCCGATGATGTAGGACAAATGCGCGCGAGTAATACAATGCTGTGTTTTGTTTTTTTAGCATGGCATGAGCTGTCAAAGCGTGAACGACAATCTGCCGTGGTGTTGCTAATAAAAGATAATTTAAATTTTCACCAGTGTAATAGAATTTGTAAGTTTTTTGCCAAAAAAGCTTATTATTTAACATACATTGTTTTTAATCTATGTTACCTTTTAAAATGTTAGAGATCGTCTGAGCTGATATGACGCGTCCTTACTTAGTTAGCTTATAAATGTGTTAGTGTAATATTGATAATATCTTATCTGTATTAGGGTATTTTTTTCAGGAACTTGCAATCTGCATGCCTAAAGATCGGTCAAATGTCATTTTTGACATCCGCAATGCTTTGTTTATAGAAATGCTGTAATATTGTATGGTCCCATACGTCTGCTATGTTTTGTGCTTGGATAATTTAAGACTAGGAGTTTTGACGCCATCTTGCACAAATAAAAAGTGCACAAATAAAAAAAAACATGAAGAAATTAGTGTGTCGTCTATTTCCTAGCTGCCGTCAAATCTCACTAGATGAGCTTGAGTAACGAAGCCACCGCTTTACTCAAGACCCTGACCTGACATGACTTTATACATAGTGACTAATGACTGTATATTGTATAAGAATTAACTAGCTTGACGTTGGCAAAGTAGTCGTGAAAAACGATCGTAAGCCATATTTATAAAAGAAGAAGAAGAAGAAGAATTTAAGACTAGTTGTTTAGACTACAACAAATCTAAAAAAAATTAAATGTAATATCCAATTACTCAAAAGTTTTTACGTGTATTGCGTGCATACTATAAATATACACGTGTGAATAAATACTATGGCTTCACCATACATGTGCGTAATTTCAGTTTATATTATCTGTACCTACCTTTTCATTTTATTGTCTATTTTATTGCCTGCTTATTTTATTGCTTATGATAAAAGTTTATGTTAGTTATAGTTCAGTGCTTTGAGGGCATTACACTACAGTCAAAAAGTTAATACAAAGCCAGGATGGCTGAGTGAGCATGTATGAAAACAGACATGGGTATATATAACAGTCTGGTAACCCATATAGGTTACCTTTATCCCTTAATACAGTCTTGGGATAGATTTCCATGCATCAAGTCACTGGCAATAACTAAGTAATACTTACAAAAGAAAACTAAATGTCAAATGTTCGAAGAATCGGAATTCATACAAAAAAGTAATGAGTGGTTTCGATCGAGGAACAAATCAGAGGAATGGCGGGTTTCTTTGTCTTGCGCCTAATGAGTTTTTAAGTCGATTATGGCAATTTTTCATAGAAAAACGCCTGTAGTGATGTATCGGTGGGATCAATCACTGTTACCCACAAATTGCTCTGCGGGCATATCGGATCCGAATAAATGACCTCGATTCTTGATGGAGAGTACTTATTTTAATACACATTTCGTAGTTACACCCAGTTTTTACGCCCAAGAGTCTAAGGTTTTTGGTTATTTTTTATGTTGCTTAATAGCAAATCTGCATGTGGCTTTTCTTTTCGTAAAAGACAACCCTAGTATCTCATAACCACGTGTACAAAACTACCGACCTCCAGCACAAAATATGATAATGACTGACGTTATACCGGCTTGAAAAAATACGTATTAAGTACCTATCCGGGCTTGTTCCTATATACCGCCTAATTATGACGAGGTATATACTAATGGAATTACCTAATAACGTAAATGAAAATAAAACTACATTACTCGCCTAATGTAGTTTAATTTTCATTTACATTATAGGGTCGTCATGTCCCTCCCCTGACGCTACGATGTCTGACATGTGTGTTTAGGTCCCTGAGATTCTTAATTTTGTCACAACATATAGATTCTAAGAGATAGCTATTTAGATGCGTTTAAGGGTTAAAGTCCGTAGTCGAATTAGCTGTATTTTTAAATATGTGCATTTATATAAATTTTTAATTCTTCAGTAATAGTTTCAAAGCTTTTAAGTAAAAACTTCTAAGCAATTTTGTTAATTGTATCGCTATGAAACGTTAAATTTACATAAATAGAGAAACATGAAAGTACTCTATAGAGTTTGCAGATTTTACTTTTACCGTGCACACATGTTTTGTTGTACCTACTATTATAATATGACCCGGCGAACTTCGTATCGTTTCATATTGACAGTTAGTTAGGAAAAATAAAGTAATTTTTACCCAATTTTTTGCAATTTTTCCAGCTTTTCGCTTTATAAGAACCTTTTCTAGACAATAATTATATGTATAAATTTATATATTAGAATAACGCAATAACAAATAATTAGAAATAGGTCCGTTCGATTAGGCATGACGCGATGACCATGGAGCATTCATTTTTATATAGAAGATGATATATTAAGAGGCAAACAATTAATTTTAAAAAAGAAGTAGCAGAGAACACGGTTTTTAAATATGAACCTGTTAAAAACAAAAGTATTTATGATATATTTTTAGTAGATAATAATTTATGTACCTGCTAAATATAATTTTAAAAAGTTCTTTATTCAAATTGAAAACGATGTTACGATTGGCAAGATTGACGTCATACCTACGCATAATGGCGGTAAAATTCTATTTTTAAAAAATATTGATGTAAATAGCCAGGGTTGTATTTAAATATTAAAATGCCGATACTTCAATAACGGTAGGGGCTAATGTGCGAATTAAGCCGAAATAAACTGTTAAAAGCTCTCCCGGAACTGTCCGTCACGTTCCATATTCATCAGCCAATAGCTGAATGGCCGTATTGTTTTAAAATCCGAGCCCGTAATGAACGTTGTAGTGTTTTTTTTTCAAAATTATTAATCGGTCTTTTTCACTTCATTGGCTGTTCAAAATATCGGTTTAGGGTTCAGTGTTTAATTTTTTGTGCCTGCATGGTTTTTATGGGAAGATAATTTTTATTATTTAATGGTATTTAGGTAGAACATACCAATGTCGGTTTATTTTTGTCTTCTTTTTAACTATTACTCTTGGTAATTATATTATTTATTTGTCTTATGGAAACATACTCTGGCATTCAGTTTCAGTCTGGTTCAAAGTTTTAAATAATTACAAAATTTAATGACGTAAGTCCTAAATAGTTCGAGTAGAAACTACTTAAATTAAAAGTATTAAATGACATTTTCATAGCAGATAAACCTAACGTCATTGCAATATGTAAATATTTTTAGGATTTAAAAAAACTGGAATCTAATCCAAAGGATTTTTGGTTCAACACAACATGAAAAAATGAGCACATAGCTGTACTACAAGGATGGAAAAAAGTCCATATATATAATGCAAAAAGTTTCAAATTACAGTTACAGACCCACTTTGCTAGTCACCTACATTTGAATAAAAAATATTTTTTTAATATGCAAAAACGATTTTAAGTAGGTACTTTTGTACTTTTTAAAATGTTGCTTAACCTATTTAGATAACGACAAAACAGTTTACGTTTTTGTAGTAATACGTACTTATTTTCATCCACTAAAGTATAAACGATATATTTTTAGACGATAATCAATAGTAAGTAATTACATACCCTCTGGATAATAGTTCTTTTAAGACTTTTATCTTGACAAGCTTTTAATATTCTTCGAGAATCGATCCCGATGTGATTGGATTTGGCTAAAACAAAAATGTTGGTAAGCCTTCAAATTAACGACTTAATCTGTCGTGGGGATTTTATTAACGTTAAAACGTTTTTACTGAAGTGACATGTACAGACAAAGTAGATCTGTTTCGAAGATTTTGCAAAAAAATTGGATTTACCACCATGTTAGTGGCACAGTCATTCGTATCCAAAACTTTCTTGTAACTTGTGAATGTAACACTAATAACCAGTCATGTTATTTTCAATAAACATATTTATGAACATAATTATGTTTATGAACAAAACCGTTCCAATTTACTATTGGCCGTTCTTTGATTCGTATATTAAACATCGACCACCGAACCTATTCGAAATTCAAAATACAAATTAAAGAATGGTGCGAGCGAATTTGTTTATTCGGCTTTAGTTTATTGTTTTAAAAAAGGAATTGTGTTAGAACACGCTCTGAAATTCAATACGAATTAACGAGAGCGATTTGAATTGAATGTCAACGTTTTTAAATCACCCTGACGAGTGACGTTGACTTCCTATACATACAGCCTATAAGTTGAGTTTATCGGTAGGTAGATTATGTACTTATTTACATCGTAAGTATTTGATGCAAAATTAAAACGTAAGCTTTAAAGAATGAGCACTACAGTTTCTTGGCGTTTATTGTCTTAGAGATAGTCAGATATAAGAGCCAATAGTTACCTACCCAATATTGGAAATTGAGTAAAATGTTAGAAAAAGATAGAAATAATGCTCATTACAACCAGGTTTAACGCCAGTACGAGAAAGAAGCGCTACATACCTATTTGATAGTCATCGAGACGTTTTTTACGAGAGACGAGATTAAAATTATCTAGTAACCTAGTACCCAGCAAATTTAGAAAAACTACTAAGTACCTGCCTGATTTGAAGTCATCCCACCTACTTTAAGATGTAGGTATTTGATGCACATACCTGTAAAAGAATCAGATATTAATATTTTAATGCTAAATGGTAAGTTGTTACCTATATTGGCTCTTGTTCACTTCAGGAGTAAGGAAATTAGAGCAGTAGGTAGGTAGAAGCTTTTGTCTGTGATGCTTATGATATCAGTAACATATGGGTAATGGTAGTTAGCCTTACCGTAAACATACGAGTAGGTACATAAGCATCGGTACATGTATTGTATATAACTTTTTTGTATACCTATACTAGGTGGTACAATGTTTGATAGCAGCTCGCCTAAATTGATACCACTGTTCTACATATTCCGTACATTATAGCGTCAGTGCACGCCATTGTCGTATTCTATATTAGAGCGCAGGGTAGCCGATTGACTTGCACGTGTGACCTAAGTTCTCGTGCATAAGATTAAGCGTCACTAACATCGGTGACTGTAACTGACGGTTTTCTCTTAGGTACTATCAGGTGAGTTTTCTGCCCCATCCTCAGGGTGGCAACGTATCATTAACATCTTTAAGCGACGTATATTTTAATCATAATATCCATCTGTTTCTTTGCATTTACAATTTTAAAAAGTAGAATTAAAAATAAAATACATATGACAAGAGATCCTAGAGCGTGCTTATATCAAGGACGACATGAATAAGGTTCCATGAATTAGAAAGAAAACCTTATATTCACATAAGACTTGGGCGTGCCTCTTCCTGGCACGCCTTGCGAAAAACTCTCGTTCCGTATCATAAAGTTCAGTTTCCAATAACCTTTATCGGCCTTCGATCGGTTCCGAACGCCCTCACTATCTTACAAGATATCTAGAACGCCTTCTTAAAAATACTAAAAAACTTATTCTCGACCTTATTTCATTAAAATAAAATGCTTTATTGAACACGTGTAGGTGCTGTGAAATATATTGATGTGATATCGGTTTTCCATTAAGGTGTGTTATAGAAATTCGACCTTATTGTTATATGTAAGAGTGTATATTTCAGTGAGATGGTATAAGGAATGTATTGACGTCTTATCGGTGGTAATGTTGTCCTTTTCGCTTTCACGGCAATTCAATATGTGCATCCTTATCGTCGCAAGATAAAGCAAGATTTCTTTGTATGTCCGCGCATTCATTTTTTAAAAGCAAGCTTTTAAGGTTTCCTTTCGGTAGAGGTCGTCTTTACCTAACAATTCTGTTTTGAAATAATATTACCGGTCTCGTAATTACATTTTAAATATTAAATGAAACAAATATGTAGTTAGTTAAAATAGTTTTGATACTTCAAGTTTTTGATTCAATTTTTTGTTAGTTGGTGATATTGTTCACTAATAGTAGGTACACACACATATACCTAGTTATTCATCATTCAAACGCCATCCAGTAATTGTCGTAAAACGTATGATTCACAAATTTTTGCGTTTATAATAGGTAAGGTATCTATTTAATACCAATAATAATTACTAATTTACATAGTTTTATTTCCGTCCGTTAGTCCAGGGAAGTTGTAAAAACCACAAGCTAGCAACACATTAGCCATTTAAAAAAAAGTTTTTTTTCAACTTCGTACCTATCTCTGTACAATAATAATTATTTTAATTTTTTTTTATTTCTTCCAAATCTATAAATTTGGGCGTAATTAATCTTTAAGTAACGTTAACTAATAAATCCTTATACTAGACATTTACATACATATCGTCACGCCAAGTCCTTTGCGGCTTAGGCAGAGAATATTGAGTGCAAATTTCATGATTTTTACAGACCTGCCTGGCTTCCTCCACATTCATTACCTACTCTTTTTATAGAAACACGCCTGTCTCGGAGACTTTTCATTGTAGTGATTTGGTCATGTGCAATGGCAACTTAGACCTCCCCGAGTACCTACCTACCTACATCTCTCCACATTCACATTGTATACCTATCTGTTTCGACCATTTTTCGTCTGCCATTCTGTCCACATGACCGAAACAACAGGGCATAAACTTTCTGATGCTGACAACATTTTATTTAAATCCTACTTTCTCTTTGATCTTGTTGTTGCAAATAGTAGTATCTACTGTACTTTGCTAAACACCGTTTTATAGCGAACTAGTAATTGAAGCGTATTTAAAATACTAATTGGCATTTCCGACTTGCCGTGCTCTTTAAACATGGCAAAATCATACCAGTACAAGTAACGGTTATTAATTAATTTAAACAGATTATAGAGAATCGTACTATTATAGAGAATCGTAAATTAAATACAAATATTTATTTATTTTTAATAAAAAAAATGTAGGGCTATGGAATTTATTACCATATTCCAAAGCCCATTAAGTTACACTAATGACGAAATTAATGAACCTATTCATCTATACAAAAAAGTACGTAAATATGTCTGCATGATCGTAATAATAAATATCCATCCCGTAAGGAAGTGCACCAAGTGAAAATTAAAATAAATTATTCATTAATTCTGTACCGTCACACGAATGTATTTTATTATGTTATGTTTTATCAATGAATGTTGTTTTAAAGCAGTCGATGTTATTTCTGTCCGTCTAGAAATATCCCAAACATAAATATGATACATGTGGCATGGTATCTCAATCGTGAGATTTGTTTCCCCACAGATGTACCGATCGAAACTATTTTAATTACGTGTTTATTTCTACTTTTATACACTATTGAATATAAACTATGACAGATGAAGTTTTCTATTTTTTGTTTTGTTGTAATAGAAAAGCAAAAGCAAACGCTTTATCGTGAAACAGTAATACGAATGTGTTTTTGTCGGATTAGTTAAACATAATCGAGATTTCGAAATGTTATTATCAGTGACGAATTTTAAATAAATATTTGTTTTAATACATTTGTATTTTTTTTGGTTTTTATATTAACTAAGTACCTACTTAGTCTAAAATTTAATAATTAGAATATTATAACTATTAGATTTTTGAATTTGATTCAGGTTGTCCTTTAGATATTAATATGTATTTTCATAATTAATTACTAACATGTGAAATTAATTGAGTGTCTGAACAATTAGGCAATTACTCGACTATAATCAGGCATTACAGTTTAAATAATCTGTAAGTATTTATCGAATTCATTTTTTATTTGTAGACATGTCTATATCTACATATAATACTACTACTACTAATAATGACAATCATAACATAAACATATTATAATTTGGGATAAGGTAATTTAGAATTAGGTGTTTTTGTACACTTTGTCCAAAGAGAGAATGAAAGTAAAATAGAAAATAAAATTTTGAAATCATAAACTAATTATTGAAATTCAAATCTAAAAACATCATAATTCAAATATCGCCTGTAAAACAGATAAAAACTAAGTTATTTGTATCTAATAAATCACTTTATGAATATATTTGATGATATTATAGATACAGACATTATTGAAATAGCATAGAAACGTGTGCTAAGGAAATCCTGTCTCATAATAGCAATTAATGTAAATCAATAGTAAGAACTGAGTGAATGCGAAATAAGCCAGACAGACAAAAACCTAACGACCTACGATACGAATCTAGACGAACGTTTTTATGGGTTTCATACACGACTCCATAGAAATGCAACACCGCTCTTGATTATCATTAAATTATTTTAAATGCAAAACGCGTTTATATCATTTATTTCATATTTATAATGGAGATTATTTATAAATGATTAAGTCTACATTAGAGTAATAATGTCAGTGTTTAATTTAGTTGAAGATCGTGACGTTATACGATTAAATGTAGTTATTAATAAAATCTAGCTCTCTTACTAGAGAGAGGTTATTTTTTTAAATACATTTTTTTGTTATGATGTAGGTTTTCAATAGAATTTATTTGGAGACATACCAATCCCATCGACAATTTCCAACTTGTCACATATTACGCCCTTTTAAAAAGTAAGAAAATTTTAAAAATATTTATTTTGCTATAATTACAATGGTGAACTAACTGATTTGGTTTTATGTCAATGAGATTTGAACAAAATAAAAATTACTGTAAGAAAATGCTTAATTTTGATCGAGTAAAGGCTTACAATTTAGTTCGGTTATTTTAGTTTTATCTCCATAATTTTATTGTTTGTTATTGGAAAAAAAAAAGTATCTTCACGGCCATATCCCCGAAGAGGCAGGCAGAGGTACAGCCAAGGCACCCACGACTAGCCGAAGACACTAAGTCCCACAATGTGATAGGTGGCAAGCCTATCGCCAACCGGACACATTTCCGATCCCGACCAACATTTTTTTTTAATTAGAAAATTGGAAAAATCCAATTTTCTTTTTGTTGGCCGACCCGGGATTCGTACCCGGGACCTCATGCAGTCAAGTCCAACACCCGGACCGCTAGACCACAGAGGCGATCAATTGTTATTGGAAAGTAATAAAATTTAGAATACGGAAATTATAAATACTTATGTAAACTTTCAACACGTTTTCGTTATCAAATACGCTTATTTAAGTTTTTATTTGTTGACTCAATGACTCAAAATGAATACAGGAATTTTAAATAAGTGCATTTTGCTAGATTCTGTGCGTCTTATCTATGACTGATTGCAAGTTCACGGAGATCAGTCTGCACTATATCATCTTTCCGACAATGATGTGACTACGACGACTTGTTATGAAATTTCACTATTATTGAAGTATTTTATTTATATTTATATATATCGTCGTTAACAAATTTTGGCGTACCTATACGCGGTGTATATTTTTTAAATGTCAAGAAAAAACTCAGCCAATGACCAAAATTATAATGTATAGTATCATGATTGTTATAGTGTCAGATTTGCTTAAAAGTTGCATAGTTGTAATTTCCCTAAATCCCTTACGGAGGCAGAGTATCGAGGGCGAAATCCCACGATCCTTGCAGATCTTTTTGGCTTCCTCCACATTCATTTCCCTTTTCATAAAACACACTAGTTTCGAAGACTTGTGTTATAATAATACTATAATAATACCTATAATACCTCGTATTATAGCCGAGCGATGTGATCGCGCAATTATAATATGTGTAAAATAAAATTTCAAATCTTTTCTCATTTGACAAAGCTTGAGTTGTTTTATATCGTCGTTTATTTGAGCGCTGCAATTACAGTGATCAAGTCGGATTCGACGAAATTCTTTTAACGTGAGATAGTCTATTTCTAGAGGCTATTTTATTTGACAACCCGTTACGAATTTCAGAAGCTTGGGCTTGTGTAAGGGTAATAATCAAAGTGACATAACCATTATTTACGATTTTTTTTAATGCATTAACATTTGATATCTATATTGTAATACTAAAAATATTAGTCTAAGTAGTGATATATTACAGTCACCATTAATTTTTCACAAACACTTAAAGTCATGAGTAACCATAGTCTTAACAACGTAACCATCAAGAGGATATGTGACATATGAAAAAATAAAAAAAAATATCTCTAGACAAGTTACACAAATTGAATCTGACCTAAAAGTAAGCAAAGATGCTTGTGTTATGGGTGTTAGTCAATGTATAGCGGAATAAATTTAATAAAAACACTTACACCTGAAAATGATAGTTTAAAAAAAAATGTCGACGCGCACAAGTACCACTTGTATGGTCAATGTGAATAAAGATTTTTCTGATTCTGAATAGCCGTCAGGAATCGAACCCAAGTCTCTAAATTGAGTCGGTAGAGTTAGGTGTGTACGCTAGCTAGCATGACTTTGCATTGTAGGATAGATATTTGGCACACATAACCCTCTCTTGCAGTTGTAAAATAGGAAAGCTGGTCAGATTTTTTTGGGAAAAACTAAGGCGGTGTTGAGCATGAAACCGGCGTGTTTTTATTAAATGAGCAATTCATTTGGAGGAAGCCAGGTACGTCAGTAAGGATCGTGACTGCCTATCGCGCAAAGAATTTGGAGTGAAGATATGCGTGTGTTATGTATCCCTCATCAAGAGGGGTCTACAAAGCCACCTGACTTTATTCCTAATCTTCAAATCTTGATAGACTAGAGACTCAAACTCTTTGGTTGTAGCTTTCTAATAAAATTGCAAAAGCAGAAAAAAAGATGATAGGGACGATTCAGACGTTGTGATCCCATCTTTATTGGCAATATCATGATTCAGTTGTAACATTAATAAGTAATATCCGTTAACCATACATTCAATACACGTGTCGAAATTGAGATGAGCGAAAATAAACTTTATGCTCACCTCATTGAGTTCAAAATAATTCGATGTATACCGTTTTTTGGTTTGAACACTTGTGCATAATGATCGATAATAAGGATAAAAAATTGAACAAACCTATTATTCGACATTATTAATTGCAGATTTGTATATGACCCCGTGTTGGTCCGGGCTTCTTTGCAGAATAGACCATCTGGCTTTCTGCTAGGCAACTCGTAAAAGGCGAGCATAGGCTTACCGTCACTAATACTGTGACATCTGACTAGGTGGTAGAGTTTTCACAGTGACTCGCCCGGATTGGTACCAACGCCTCACCTATTTCTGCCGCCATAACGTCATGACTTGTTCCGTTTCGGAGGGTAAGGTAGCCGGTAAACTTACTTTTACTCGAGACCTAATATCCAAGCCTCAGGTTGGCAACGCACCATTACCACCTTTGGTGTGTCTAGGCGGTGAAAAAAATGTTAAAAATAATTGAAAGACAA
>NJDC01000522.1:159442-171805 GCA_002245475.1 Calephelis virginiensis | reverse complement strand
ACAAAGAATGAAAAATATTTTTGTATGTATCGTATACAATACAAATAAGGATTTTTTTAAGAAAATAAATTTTTAATTTGGAATGAGAATACAACGATTTATTTGAATATGTATGCCAAGCTGTACAGTCACGAGCATAAATATATTACTATGGGGAGATCTGTCAAGGAAGGAGTTCAATAATATCTGTCTGTCCATTAGCAGCAAAAATATCTGATATTAGTAGGGAGTATAATAAAGCGACATCAAAATTATGTGATGAAAATGTACATCAAATAATTGTGATAACCGCTCGAAGCCTTAATGTGTGACGTTTGAGGTTGCAAAATGTCACGAACTCTAGTGAAAAGCAAATATATGTCTCGTCTGCTAATTTTGTAATTTGCATTGATTCCTCACAAAAAGCATAAATATGTGACATCTTACATCTCTGTACCCGCAACTTTGTTCGCGACTGTTTGTAACATTGACATTAGTAGTAATAGACTTAAGACAGACAAATTTTTGTATTCGTAACATTGGTATGATTGGAATTTATTACAACCAACACCAGCTTAAGGTTAACTGTACATTCAAATGTTTCTCTATATTCAGGATTTCAACTTATTTGGTCACTTTATGGATAGCGCCCAGTTGGACGGGCCGGGACGGGCCGCATCGCAGCGCAATAATCCGCCTAGATCGTTTGCATACATTTTGTTAGTCTGTTTTTATATATCTGTAACTTTGTGACTTGGAAAAAAATACGGGAAAATCTGTAATGCACACTACAAAACTTTGCCTCTGTGGTCTAGCGGTCCGGCATCGGACTTGACTTCTAGATTTTGTTTCCCGGGTCGAGCAAGAAAAAAATAGAAAATTGTGTATTTTGAATTTTCTAGTAACGATAACGTTGCCCGGGATTGGATATATGCCCGTTTGGAGATAGGCTTGCTATAACATTGTGGGACTTGGTGTCTTCGGCTAGTCGTGGGTTCCCTGGTTGTGCCTCTCTCTACCTATTTGGGGTTATGGGCGTGAAGATACGTAAAATCAAATTAAAAATGAATAAACTCAAACTACGCGTAAATAAATTTACGTCACCGAATCAACTGTACTGAAAGTAATTACCGGTTCAGAAGATTCAGCGTAAATACAGATACAGGGGTACAGACAAAAGTTCTAAAAATGTGTTTTGTAGGCTATTTTAGTCGCCTACACTAAAAAAATAAAAAAAATTTTAGGTACAGAATTCACTCTTCTACAGTCTTTTATATATGACCTAGCTGTTAACCGAGGCTTTGCTCGCGTGTTAATATATTTTATAAACTTGAGTTCAATTTAAAATTGTCTGAATAATTTATTCCTTTTTATACGTATTTATTTAGTTTTGATATTGATTAATTTTGTTTTAATCAATAGCCCATTAATAAGGAGTTTCTTCCAAAGTTTCAACCCGCTTTTATCCCTTTAGGGGTAGAATTTCCAGAAACTTTTAAATACGTACTCATTTTTAATAAGTAGCTCAAAAATAAAGTTTTATGTTTCTAAATTAAAAAACGACGGCTTTCCATACAAAATTTCAATTCCTATTTCACCCCCTTAGTTCAAAATTCCGCCCATAGTGGATTTCTACTCAATAAAATGACCCTACTCACCAAACTTCATGGCTGTAACTTGAACAGTTTTTGCTTGGCAATGATGAATCAGACAGTCAGGTCATGTTATTTTATGAATATAAAAATAGGTATAAAGATGTTATCATATAGATATTAATAATTCTACATTGTGATTTATTAAGTAAGTAAATTGTTAAAATATATAAAAAAATATTTATTTAATACAAAAAAAGGTTAAATAATTTGGTTTAGTAGTTGTTAAATCTGAGAGATATCTATGAGTATGAATTTCACTAGTGGTGAGGTTGTCACATCCCGACAAATTCCAACAGTGGCCAAAGCAACATCAAACCCTATCAATTTAGGACTGTACCAAATGCTTGTACGGAGCGTTGTATTTAGGTCTAAAATAATTCTCTCATTTAGAACTCATTCATCATTACTCGAGCTACTAATTAGGTACTAATTTATATGAATATTTTCACTTCGATAACTTTATTGCTTGTTTACTTAATAACTTACATAATTCCTTTATATTTTTGTAAGATTGGAAGGCAATAAGACGGATTTCTTAAAGGGAAGAAATACACGAGGTATATATACCAACTATGATACTGTTTGTTAAAAATCTAAATTAAAATTAGCACCATTGATGTCTTTGGTGTCAGTAGGCGGCATGCATTTCACACCTGCAAGTAATCAGTCTGCTTCTTTTCTTTCCAATCCCACAAAAATCACTATTTTTGGATTTAATATCGGAGTTAAAGCAACCCCGTATGGTTGCCCAAAAATCGGTCAAATACAGGGTTACCTAGATTTTTTGGTGCAATATTACGAACTTTAAGAGTGATAAAGAAAAATTGCGCGACCTGTAGGAAGACTTGTATGAGGCTGCGACATTAAAGAAGATCAAGACGAACCAAATTATAGTTTAATTTCAATCCGAAATGAACCTTATTAAAATTTCGTTCAATCGACTTAGAAGTACTTTTATAGCTGTTTTCGAGGCGTTTATTAAAAAAAAGCTATCGTTCTGTTTTAAACCATCGTAAAATTAGAACTATCGCTCGTAATATCGAATTTTAATGTTTGAATTTTAGTTCAATACGTGGCAAGAGTCAGCGGTGTCCAAATAAGTCAGCTTTTTATGGACTATAAAATTTTAGGACCCCATCGGTAGTTGACTCTTTCTGTTGTCAAACTATCGATTTTATACGTGGGATTCGAATTGATATGGGTTAACGACTTAAACGCTCGTAATTATAAGACTTTGAATAAAAACATAACTTAACATAAATATTGGAAAAATATGAGTATTCATTAGAATAATATTGAAATATCACATACGTTTTTAAATATTGCTTAATATTTGAATACTATTACGTGTTTAAGTATTTATGAGGAGATTAAATATTAGATGAAGTATAATATTGTAATAATGGGATAAGTAATACAGATACATAATTTACGCACATCGACCATACATCTTTACGCATGACCAGCACTAAAACCATCGAAAGAAATAAGGTTTAGCTGAACTTAGACAGAATATTTGACACTAGATTTTCTAGTTCTATGGATAGTAAGAGACAACCTCGCCTCATACTAGTAGACATCATAAATGTGACAAATATGTTTGGAAACTAAATGCGTCGAAATTGACGAGACGTTGCCATTTTGCATCATTCAATATTTTGGAAAAAAGCTATTACTATATTGCAATGCATATTTAGATAGTACTTTAATTGTATCTTGAATATTAATTTTATTTTATTTTATTCAATTCATTAATAAATTTAATAGTAACAGTGATATGTAATAATATCGCTAGCAGCAACGGTGTATAAGCGTTTGAAGTCATAGACTCAAAGATAAAATACATATAAGAAATAAAAATAACTGAATTCGCGACAGACATTTTTTATCAAATCTTACGAATGACACATAAAACTGTATACTCACTACTTCTGTCTACGCTTAAAAGTACAATGATTTGTTTAGAAGACTGTAATAATAGTGATGTGCCTATTCGAGCTATTCGGTAGCAAAATTGACCCGTTAATCGAATTCAATTGGCTAACGATCGACTTTGCAATCAGAACGGATTGATCTGTATTATCCGATAATAGGTCGTCAATTGACGTTCAGAGGAACATTGAGAAATATCACGGTCACGTTGCGTGATTGTTTTCTAATACGTCCACAATTGAACACAACTTGTTATCTTCCTGTGGAATAATGGACGCCAATGACGATTCTGAAAATTTCCGTGTTTACTTTGTTATCAAATAGAGAAAACATAATTTATATTTGATCTTACTATGCAAGCTATGTTATTAAAAGAAAAAATCTTACAAAACATTCACGATTTGGATGTTTGTTAGTATCGTTGATTAACATTTAATTTGCTAACTTTAGCCTTAGATTGATTAGCGTAAGCTTATAAAGGATATTTATTAATAAATATTACATTTTTATTGTGACTGTTCGGGAAAGTGAAGGAAATTAATTTTAATGTTTAACACCTCTAAGTTTTAAAATGAAACTAACAAAATTTAACGCAAATATTGATTTTAAAATAAGTTTCTTAAAATTCAATTCCTTCTTTAAAATGTTTAATGCAACATAAACATTTCCTTTAAAATACAATTCCATATTTAAATATCAATTTTAAAATTGGAATCAGGAACAAGAATCAATAAGGCGGTTGGATTGAATTCTTTGCGCGCGTAAATCGTGTTGGGGCGAGGGAAACAAAGATGGCTCACTTAAGAGACATCGAACGTGATCCGTTTGCGAAAAAAATTGCTTAAGTACCTCTTTACCTGTGTTCCGGAAGAAGGGGAGTTTTCTTTCCAACTTGTAAACATCGTCTGAAAGATGTTCGAGAAATCGGTGCGGTTACGAACTTCGATTGCCTTTAGCTCCTTCACTTCTAACTTTTATTGGGTCGAATTGTTCACGTTGTCTAGTTTGTAAGACATGATTAAAATATAGATCTTTGTTTTCCTTTTCGGAGTTATTTTGATTCTTTTTTTATTGGATTTTGTCTAGGAATAATTTAAAATAGTTTGCGTATATTTTTCACATTATCGGATAACAAACAAGCAGAATATTCTGATGGTAAGAAATACATCGCACCACGACTCAAAGATGTTAACGGTGTATTACGAACCTGAGGTTGTGATGTTAAGCCTGTTGTGTAAATTGTACGACTACTAAGTGCTAACACATTAAAGTAAGACAAGCACTCATGCAGCGGTAGAAAATGTATGAAGATGGCGTAGCTCTATTTCAGCCTAATCAATTACGCTATGATCATAGATCTATTTTCAATTTATGAATTCATAGGATTAAAAATTATATTTTCTTCTTATTTACCAGTTTGTGAGTATATGCGATAAGTTTTAGATTTGAATTCTTACTCGTACCTTTTGAAGAAATATGCAGATCCGCCGATTTACGAATCCAATCCGATTGTAGATTTTGGTATTATATAGACGCGTCACAAGTATGTACCTATTGTATGGTTTATGTGAAGTAAACGATTATATACTCTGTTTATTCTATATGGTAGAACTCTAAGTCAAATACTTTGAAGAAATTAAAACACTGAATATCTAATTGGCAGAGTTTTGCTATATTTTAAACATCTAGCGGCCCGCCTCGGCTTTGCATTTTTATTGTATATAAACCTTCCTCTTCAATCACTTTATCTATTAAAAAAATCCGCATCAAAATTTGTTGTGCAGTTTGAAAGATTTAAGCATACAAATAGACATAGGAACATAGGGACAGAGAACGCGACTTTGTTTTATACTATGTAGTGATATACATACATCTTTCGAGAATATTATTGAAACTTTGTACGAACAAAACTCTTTTTTTGTGTATTTTCTTATTTTTGGTTTTTACTTACACTACCTTAATTTTTTCCTATTTTTTTTAAATATTATTGAATTACTTTAATCGCCTCTGTGGTCTAGCGGTCCGCGTATTGGACTTGACTGCACGAGGTCCCGGGTTCGAATCCTGGGTCGGCCAACAAAAAAAGAAAATAGGATTTTTCCAATTTTCTAATAAAAAAAATGTTGGTCGGGATTGGAAATGTGCCCGGTTGGCGATAGGCTTGCCACCTATCACATTGTGGAACTTAGTGTCTTCGGCTAGTCGTGGGTGCCTTGGTCGTACCTCTGCCTACCTCTTCGGGGATATGGGCGTGAAGATACTTTTTTTTACTTTAATAATGATTCAATGTTTTTACTTATTGATCTTATGTTATTTAGTTTACTTAGATAAAAATATATAATTTTGTTTGACGATAATACCGCCTTTATGTACTACAACCTGTATATTTGTTATCGATAATATTTTTTTGTGAGTTTGATTGTGCATAATCATTCATTCATTCCTTTCACGTATTTTCCGATCTCATCCATAAAACGTAAGTGTTAATATAGAAATGGTAACAGTATGGGATCCCTCTCACTGAGTCAATAAAGTGGTCTCCCTTCAAACTAGTTCGTTCTTTGATGTTTTTACCATCCCGCTGAGGGATATTTTAAATCGAGTGAACGTTTTCTTGTGACGTGTTTCCTTTTGTCACTCATAAACAAAACATTGTAGTTTTTCTGTTGCTTTTTCCAGCCTCTTATTATTTGTTTGAATTTACTATCTATGTTTAATATACAGAATGTTCATATATCTCCTCGATGGTGTATTTCAAAAGATATCGGTCATCCATGAGCCGCTGGTTCAATTCCCAACAAGAGCAGTTTGAAATACAAACATATTTTTTGGATACCAAGATACCTAAGTACCCAGCTTCTGCAGTGTAGCGTTACCATATACGAGTATGCTGTCTATTGGTAATGTAATAATATCTATTTTGCTTTGCTAATACTATAAAAAAACTTTAATTAACTGTTGTAACATGTACTCTTATAATTAGCGTGAAAAATGAATCCAGGAGTTATAAAAAGGAATAGACAACACACGTGTCCCTCAGAAACAACCAATGGGAACAAATTAATAATTAATTTTCACTGGCACGCCCGCGTCAATGTTTGGGGCATTTGTCCGATCTCGTTTTGTTCTAAATTCAAAATTCATTTGCGGAGGTATAACAATTTTAAAAATAAAAAAGTTTCTATCAGCCAGTATTTGTTAGCTCTCGTATCGATTTATCCGCAAAAATGTTAAATTTGAGTATTATAATATAAGTTAAGGTTTGTAATGCCTATTAATATAGATTTCATTGATTACGAAGCGTTACAACAATAATACTATATAAGTGGTCATGTTACAAGTAACTAAAATATTATTTACTGCATTACTTAGGTACCTTATAGCATTTATATAGGTTTGTGGTAGATGAAAGTTTAACTAATCGAGCTTTGTTTATCCTCGTAAACAAGGATAACTTTACAGATGAAGAGATATTAATAAGACTATAGCATTGTCTCGGAGGATTACAGTCTTTAGCGCAAAAAATACCACACAATTAATTTCATTCCCTTGTTTCTAAATTCAATGTTAATTTGAAAATTATATTTTGTAATTTTCATCGACGAAACTTGTCAAAATTCGTATGCCAATGAACATTTTAAGTAATATTTACATTTGTAGTTTCTTATAATAAATTTTTATCTATTTTGGCAAATCAGTTGTAAATGAGAGTACAAAGACCAAAGTAGAGAGACATCGCGTCTTTGGTCTGCCGGTTAGGTGCTGACTTGACTTACGGGTTCGATCCCCGAGTCGGGAAATCCAAAAAATGTATATTTTCAATTTTCTAACAACTGATAACTTTGCCCGGTTTTGATATATGCTAGGTTGGCGACAGATTTACCACCTATCACATTGTGAGACTTGTCTTCGGTTTGTCGTGGGTGCCTTTTTTGCCCAACACTAACACCAACCTTACATCTAACAAATAAAAATTAAAAAAGTATTTTGTTGTATTAAGTTGCCTGACCCGGGAATCAAGTCTGTGATACTCGCGGAGACAAACACCAAATAACAAAGGCGATTATTCACAAAAATAAAATAAATAAATTTTATATGGTTATTGGTATAGAACATAAAACTCTTCGACATGATTCGAATAATGCGGGCTTTGCCGTAAAATTAAAAGTTAATATCGAGACATTAATTTTGTTTTATGGAGTCTCAATTAACTTATAACGTCACATAAAATCCCAAATTAAATGTCGAAATGTTCTATATTAAATGAGTTCTATTAGCTATAGAACCTTTTCGCTTTCTCCTGATACGTTACTAATTCTAGTAGTTATAGAACTTTCTCGTTTCCTGATATGTTACTCTTGTAACATTTTCAAAATTATATTAGATGTGGTCTGGCGGTCCAGGTCCCGGGTTCAATTCCCGGGTCGGATAACAAAAAGAAAATATGTTTTTTCCAATTTTCTAATAAAAAAAACGTTGCACGGGATATGATGTGTGCCCAGTTTGACGATAGGCTTGCCACACTGTAGGACTAAGTATCTTTGGCTAGTCGTGGCCCTTGGGTGCCCTGCTTGTGCCTCTGCCTACCACTTTGGGGAAATGGGCGTGGAAATAGTTTTGTTTCATTTTTATATTAGAATATCAATAAAACACTTTAAAAAGTCAGTTTAAAGTGAGGCAAATTGGAAATGACATAATTATAGCTTTAGATAAAGTGACACTAATACTGGAAAGAGTATGAATATATTTAAATACTTGTATGTATTCGTAAATAAATATATACCCGTGTGTAGAACTCAATATTGTTTTTGTGAGGTTTTTCCAAAAGTATGCAAAATTAATTGTCTAATAAATTGCATATACTACTCTACTTTTAAACTAGAAATTTTTCTACATGTATTGTTTGAAACGGCTACACATATTTTTATGAAATTTACTATGGAGAGGCATAGTTTACGCGATTTAATAAAAAATATTGAGGAAAGCTGAGTTATCCAGGTACTCTCTCATAATATGAGTAGGTATGTACTTGTTTACTTACTATAATAATAAAACATGCAATTAGGAGTTATCAACATTATTTGACATGTATTTTTGTTGACGACAAAATAAAAAAAGTCACTTTATTATAATTGGTTGATAAAAACGGTATATTATTCAAACACGATATTAAATGACAAATTTCTCAAACATACACGCACATCTCCTGATAATAACAGATACAACTAATGACACCAAAGATGTTTTGGGTTCGTCGCTGTAGTCGGGATGTTAGAGTTACACGTTTATCTTCTCTACACTCCAGACTGGAACATAACACTAATGAGGGCAGCAGGAATACGTTACGCAGTGGGATCCCCACCCGAGCAAGTTGCACAGCATTCTACTACCAGTGGTAATGATGGTAATCACCATTTAACCTATGCTCGCCACTTGCGAGCTGCAAGGCTGGCAGGCAGTTGATATATCTTTCACAGGGACAGAATCAGATGGCATCCTACGCGGATATCAAAGAGTATATAAATACTACGTAATAAGAGGCGGGACTTCCATAGATACATAGCAAACCCGAATTTGTATCAAGTTTACTTGAAAAAGTATAACCCGTATAATTTGAAAGGGATTCAGATATGAGACAACTAGTATCATATGATTTCGGCGAATAAAAACATAGCAAACTTATTTTTTTATTTTCTGATATGAAAGTTGCGCCAAACTGGCGGATATGATCTTATTTTCTAAAATTAAACATAATATTGACCTTTTAAAATATTTATACTTATTCGAAATAAGAACAAAATCCATATTCAAATTTGAATCGATTACAATCAGATCGATGTTTATCAGATATTTAAGATGATATAAAAGAACATAATTACTAAAGTGAATCTCAGCATCGAGTCCTCGGACCCGTGACGACAATAAAATCATTTTATTCACCTATAAATAACGAAAAAAACATTAAAAATAGTCTTGCCATCAATGGCCACCTTTACTACTATTTTACGACCTGGTGATGGGACCAAAACGCGTAATTTAGCTTCATTAATGCTCACGATACAATAAATCCGTGTTTTACCTGGTCTAATATTTAAGTAGAAGTTAACCAAATTACTTTGTTCTTACGTTTTGTTCGAATTTACGAAATGTACACTTCTTTATCTTTATATATCCATATACTTCTATTATAAATGCGAAAGTCTGTCTGTTTGTTGCTCTTTCGCGGCTAAACTGCTGAATAAATTTTGATCAAAGTTTTATGCGTATAACTAAAGATCCATATTCTAATATAGTCTAATTAGTTTTTCAATAATCCACCTACAAAAGAATATAATAGGGAATGAAAGTTGGTATGAAAGTCACAATTATTTTACCCTGACGAACTTGCAGGCAAACGGCTAGTTAGTGATTTAAATGACATTTGTGATTGCCAAATTGCAAATGGCAATATTAAAAAACCTATGTGGATCGTTAGATAGCGAAAGCGGAAACAAAGCTACAAACAAGGCACCCACGATTAGACTCCTTAGTCCCAGAATGTGCAAGATGGCAAGCTTATTTCCAACCGGGAGTTTATCTAATCTCAGACAACGTTGTTTCATTAGAAAAAAAACGAATTTTGAGATGCCGGACCAGGGAATCGAACCTAATATTTCCACCCTACCACTAAACCATACAAACGGAAATGGTAAACGTTTGGCTTTTATCTTTTAAGATTGAAAAATGGTGACTGTCAAAAACTTTAAAATTGCTTAAACATAGCAGAACTGAAATAAAACAATCCGTCCGGGACAAAGTGCAGGTTTATCTGGAGACGAAATCAAATCTAATGTATTCGTAAAAAATGTCAATAATTGTTAAAAAAAGAAAAACTACTACCCCTTTAAAATCGATCCTTTCACACTTCACACAATCGTTCGCGACGGTTGATTTCCGTTCGTAATTCAAATAGAAGCGTCTTTATTTTTTTTTTAATTTGAATAAGTTCTATACAACAAGGAACTCGATCGTTAATTCTCGAACAGTAGGCTCAAATTTCGAATATAGACTCATTCGATAAGTGACCTCGTTTGGAAAGGATATTGCTCATTTATTGATTGAACGAACGATCGAATCAAATGGTTTTAGAACGCAAAAACGATAGCATTGAAGCCTAGTAGGCCAGTTAAATAATAAACTTAATGAAATTAATAGCTTTCAGGCCATTTATATAATAGATATAAAAGAGTGTAGTAAAAGTGAGCCATTACTACTCTGGCTTTTGCTTGTTGTGTGGATTTTGTTCATCTGTACTTTTTGTAACATTTGTATGAACTATGAAATATTATTATGTTATTACGGAAAGAGTTTTTTACTTTAAAATAAAATATAGTTGTATGTATTCATGGTAAATTATACAGGAAATACTATTTCATTTGGATAAAACATTAAAATATTTATTAGTAAACTAGATGTTTTTATCAAAATCGGTTCAAAGGTTTAGGTGTACAAGTGTAACAGACAGACATATAGACAGACAGACATACTTTCGCATTTATAATTTTGGTATGGACTAAAACAAACTAATTAGCAGTTATCCGCTGCTTTATATGCGCTTTGAATTAATGGCAAATTTTTACTGTTCTCGTTTCGATAAAACATGGAATGACAATTATTTATAAAAATGGGTCCTGTAAATAATGAACTGACTGTATGCCTCCAAGGATTCTTATATACAAACAAAATCAAATCATCTTATTAACATATCTTCTTTCTATAGAGGTAACACACATGACACCTTAAAATATTTCAATTTTATAATGTGAAGTGCAAAAAATACTGTTAGCTGTCCACATCATGACTACATAACTTTACATTGCAAAAAATAAGGTCTATTTTTGCCATGTAAAGCTATGTAGTCATGATGTGGACAGCTAACAGTATTTTTTGGAGCATCACGTTCCAGGCACAAGTGATACAAATCTAAAAAAAGTATATTCAGTATCCCCGAGTAGGCCAGCAAATGTAAAACCAGGGCTCCCTCGACTAGTCAAAAATATTAAGTCCCTCAATGTGACTGACAAGCCCTTTGCCAACCGTACACTTACCCTATATCAGCCAGCGTTATTTTTCTTATAAAATTTAAAAATAATATACATTTTAAATTCCCGTCTAGAGAATCCAACCCGAGAACTCGTGAAGTGTTAACTGTTACCTGACCAATAGATTGCAGAGGTGACGATCTACAATTGTTCAACTGGATCAGATTTATATTCGGTCCCAGGAGAAGTTAATAGTAAATACACGTACGAGCGTCGAGCACTAATAGGATATAAGTATACGACTTTGGGATCAGGACATATTCTTAGTTTTGAAAGACCACAAAGATACAAATTTTCAGGTGATAAAGAATACTGGTTATTTTTACTCTGTTACAGGCTTTTGACACCAGATATGTTAATTGTGTTTTTTATGATATTGGTAGGCAAACAAGCAGACAGATTTCCTGATGGTGAGAAATTCATGCCGCCTAAAGACACCAAAGATGCCAAGATAATGGTGCGTCTCCAACCTGAAGCCGGGAGTTTAGGTCTCGCGCAAAAGTAAGCTTGCCGGCTACCTTATTCTCCAAACCAGTACACGTCAACGGCAAGCACTGACGTTACGGCGGCAGAAATAGATAAAGCGGTAGTACCGATCCGGGCGAGTCGCTGTAAAACTCTACCACCTAGTCAGATGTCACGGTGTTAGTGACGGTAAGCATATGCTCGCATTTTACCAGCTGTGTAGCAGGAAGGCAGTTGATTTATTCTGCAAA
>NJDC01000522.1:149012-159413 GCA_002245475.1 Calephelis virginiensis | reverse complement strand
TTGATCAGAGCCAAACAGAATAATAAGTAAAGCTTCGACTGATTACGAGTTTCACCGGTACAAATCCAGCGCTCAGAATATGTCAAAATCATTGGAACTGGAATTAAAATGTCTTACGCACTTAAGATGTTCAAATACAGACATTTGGACTTTTGGACTTCGGATAAACTAAAATAATTGACCGAAAGAGAACATGATGAAAATGATAAGAAACATTGAATATTTAACATTCAAGTGAATAAAATATCGAAATATCCAATTAAAATTGTGTCGTGAAATGTCAAAATAACTTATCGTTGACTTGATAAGTAAAAATGCTAGTTACGTTTGAACCGACTCTGAAAAGGAGAAGATTCTTAATTATCTGTATGATTTTTTTTGTATGTTTATTACGAAATTACTCGGCCAATAGCCATCCGATTTTGATGGTCCTGGGACCGGCAAAATGTTAAAAAAAATGATGCGGGGCCATTTCGAATACTTTTGCTATCTTTGCGACTTTAAATTGCGACGTGGTACGCAATAAAATAGTAGTCGGTTTTTGTATTATTAGTAAACTTAATTATGTTTCACATTAAATATTAACGGAAATGGGAGAAAATGACGAACACCTCGGATTTCTGAAATAAAACTTCACCGGCTTGTAGTTTTGAAAAGTAAATAAAAAGCAATATTGGTTTATTGCTTTAATCTATAAATCTACAAATAAATCTATAAATAAGGCTTTCTATACACTGCAGCTAACCATAGAGATATGGTTAGTCTATGAAAATATAACCATTATGTTTTTTTTAATGTCAGGTGAGGAAAACATGGTTTTTATGCCAGTCATATACCGCAAAGATGATTGGTAATCGCGTTGTTTGAACACGCTACGCAATAAATTCGTATCACAACACTAAAGTTTCGTAACGAAAATCATTAACTGACAAACATCGTAAAGTGGAAGCAAAATAGAACGCATTCTCCCGGTTTATATTTAAATATAAAATCTGAACGAGCGACATATTTTTAAAGTTCGAACAGCGACACTTAAAACTAATCGCTGTCTTCGATTCTAGAACGTCTTTTTAAAATTCGAACATGCGTTCTAAATTCGAACTTCAATGTCCGGCGATTTAACTCGACCATTATAAATGATAGTAGAAAAATGTTACTCATTCTGTATCATATTTTCGATATCTTAAGTACAATAATTCAATAAATTTGACAGTTCAGGATATTTCAATAAATTTAATTGACATTAAATAAAAGGCTAAAAAAAGTAAGTATCTTCACGCCCATATCTTCGAACAGGTAGGCAGAGGCACAACTAGGGCACAAACGACTAGCCGAAGACACTAAGTCCCTCAATGTGATAGGCGGCAAGCCTATCGCCAACCGGGCACATATCCAATCCCGAGCAACATTTTTTTTATTAGAAAATTGGAAAAAACAATTTTCTTTTTGTTGCCCGACCCGGGATTCGAACCCAGGACCACATGTAGTCAAGTCCAACACCTGAACCGCTAGACCACAGAGGCGATTAAACATTAAAAGACTTAACATTGCTTAATAACAAATTATGTCGCAAAAATTAAAAAAAGTCACAAAACAAATAACAATAAATATGTTTCTTGCTATAAAAATTTATTTAAATTATTAAAACATAATTTTTAAGATAAGGATAATTGTATATTTTGGTACAGTAGTACCAAACAACATAGTAATGTTCGTTATGTTTGTATAAAGTGACGTATTGTACGCTTTTTTAAAAGAGTCGATTGATTATTATAAAATATGTTAAGTAATTTTCGGTTGGTAAACATACACTAAAAGATAAGGTGGGTTTTTAAAATGGCTGATAAGATAATATATTAATATTAAAAAAATATTCAACACAACTTTTTAATTCCTGATACAAACTGAAGTCTGGCTAATTGTTTGTAAATATAAATATTGGGAATGAATTTCATCTATTACGTAAGAATGTAAAGTGAACTTTGGTCAATATATCTACTTTGACTAGAAAACTCAAGCTGTTGGTATTTAAATCTCACTTTAAAACTGCTTTTGAATGATAAAATGTTTTTATAAATATATAGTATTTAATTTCAATAGCAAAAACATATCGTGACGAAACGTCGTACGTGGTCGCCTAGTAAAAATGTTTACTTAATGACAATAATGAAATCAGCTTTTTTGTAAGTACATTTCATTTAAAAAAATAATTGAATCACTTTCTAGAATAAAAGGTCACAATCGGATGTTTTAAATAAAAATACGGTTCCAATTATCCTTTTAAGTCGTGCGACATCGGTTCTTACGTTTTTCGATAATGTGATAATAAATCTATCGTGGCACGCGTCATTTATAACTGTGCCCGATATATCGATATATTTATCGATACTTTTAACTGTAACCATGTAAGATATTTTAAGATGGAATCATTTATTTAAAGTTGCATTAAATTCGACATGTTTTAAATCAGGAAATATCTGTCTCGAAGATTCAGTGGTTATCGTCACGGGTCGAATCATAAGTGCCTCATTCTAATTCCAACTTTAAATATCGTGTGCCTATGGCATCTGATTCTCTATTTGTGACATTGATATTCTTCACTATATAATATGAAACAAAGTCGCTTCCTCTGTCCCAATGTTCCTTTGTATGCTTAAATCTTTAAAACTACGCAACGGATTTTGATGCGGTTTTTTTAATAGATAAAGTGATTGAAGAGAAAGGTTTGTATATTTCATAACCGTGCGAAGCCGGGGCGAGATAGCTAGTACTATTATAAATGCACAAGTCCGTAAACTTTTTAGATCATATTTTATTACCCAAACTGACAGCAACGAAATTTGATAAGTAGATAGGCTAAGACGACGTAAACGATATACTTGTAGGCTGTTTATCCTGATGTCTCTCTAAACTAAAGAGCTTAACTACTTATACAGGCGCAGGAAACCACGGATAACAGTTAGTAAGAAATAATTGTTACCAAGCAATCAGAATTCCCAACGTTTATAAAACGATCCCATGAACCTAATAAATGTAAGTGCATGAGTGGTACATTTGTGTCTTGAGGCGCTCGTCTATACCTAATAACCATCAATGATCGGGCCAATTGTGAAAAATATCATTAAAAAACCATCAGCGCTTGATGATTCGACAGTACCACGGCCCGTCATCAACCACAATCGATTCTTTTTTTTTATTAAATTATCGAGAATACGAACTTCTCCACGGTCCGTCTCGGCGTATTAAATGTCTTGGCTTATCCGCGGAATCGATTTTCAAATATTTTTATGTAAATCAATTCTGGTTTTTGTATAAGAAAATCGATTTTTGGCTATTTATTGATCTTATGTCAAATACATTTTTAATAAAATACATTTAATTTTGAATTTTACAATTAAAAGGTCTCACTTGTACAGTACAGGAAAAATAACAAGTTATCAATGAGTATATCTAAACTTAAACAGTGTATTAAATATTAAAAAAAAAACAAACAAATAACATTGCATAATCATCATTATGCTACTTTTACTATTAGTGATAAATACCAAGGATAATATTAATATTGTGAGTTCTATATTGGGCAGATAATATTTGTACTTTCTTTCTTTCTTTCTTTAGGTTTTGGCCTTCACATTAGTATTTAGCCATTAGTCAAGTAGTAATTTGCATCAAATTTTATATCAATTTCAATTAATTTTAATTAGTCATCAGTCATAAGTCGTCAGTAAGTCATGTCAGGCTTTTGGGTAAAACGGTGGACTTTTTACACAAGCTCACGTAATGAGTTTTGGCGGCAACGAGGAAATATACGATACGCTAATTTCTTCATGATTATTTCATTTGTGCACTTTTACTGAACAAAATTGTACAAAATGCCACCAAAATTGACTAATTTCACTCAATATCAACACGAAATTCAATAATTATGAAAAAAACTTCGACCATATTTTCTCTCGATGGCGCTAAAACTCTTATTTGTACCTTTATCTTACATTATTGTGCTGGCCATATTATTGTTTTCCATTTTTAAATGTAGGCAGTTGTCAAACGTGTTAATGTAAGAAGGATTAACTTTCTATTTCTTTATGTGTTTTAATTATTTTATCAAAAACAATGTAAACTAATATGTTTATAGCTTTCAAGCAATCTCTCACACCAAAATAATGAGTAGGTTACTTATATTGGTAATCCAAAGGTGAACGCACATACGTTATACGTTAAAGTCTGGAGATAAAAACGCAAGCTGCCTGAGTCTCAAAGGCGCCAGGGTTTCCAGATTAAAGTTTAAGAAAAGACTGTGTTGACTAAGTATCAAACACAGTACTAACTATGACAACTATCAATTGCCTTGATATTTTTTATTATGCCTTTATTTTACACACACATGTCGCTTATTTTTTACCTATTCCTGACAATATCAAGTTCCGATTCAAAAGGTAGGGAAGCCGGTAGACTTGCACAATTGGCCTAACACCCTGGCCACCGGACAGCGACGCACCTACAACATCTATGGTGTTTCTAGAATTCGGTTATTGCTTACCATCAGAGGAACCGTATGTTTGTTCGTTGTCTTATACCATAAAAAAACATATTTGTAAATCTGTTAAAATACAACAAATTTTACCTAATGAATTGTAAACGTATTTGCAAAATCATGCTAGCTTAAGTTGAATCGCGGTAAATAATTTAATTAATGCAGCTTTTGAAAAATATTGAAAAGGTAAAATAGGTCGAGCGGTACGGTAAATGATCTGAATTAAAAATCTATAGGCACGCCCACTTATAGACGCAGTGGGTGGAGTGCAAATCGAATTAGTACGGCCAATGCATCGATTAGTCGAAACGATTGACAAAAAACATGATTAGTTCCGAAACATCGACTCATAAAAACGCTAACAACAGTCAGTTAATGATGGTTTTTGTACGAAATTCGAAGATTTGAATTCGTAATTTCAACCGCAAGGCGTTCGAATCATTTGTCAGTGACAATTTTTTGGTTTCAATCGATTTTTAAACACATGGTTCATTTTTTTGCCGGAGTTCATTGATTCCTTTTATTTTTGTCGATAAAAAATACAAAAATAAGTAGAGTAAATGTGAGAAGAAATGAACCGAGCTCAAATACTATGGGAAAGCACGCGATTTTTTGCCCAAAATAGAACAAATTCCAGGACATCAAGGTTGTGGGAACATTCGAAACCAATAGCATTCCGCGGTGAGTAGGGAAATGCGGTTTCACGAGCCAATCTGATACAATCAGACTATGAATCGATTAATTAAATTCGAATATTTGTGCTGACATTCCATTTTCAATCCGCAATTAAGTTCGATTTTTAATTTACGTAATTGCCAGCATTAACAGCTTAGAAACGGACTGGTTATTTATTAAGCAGATTCATAAAATAAGCTTCTGTTGAAAATGATTGAGTCTGCTGGAACAACACATAATAATGGTAATAAAACGATCGAACGTATTGGGCATCCATATTCTTGAACTCGAATAATAAACAAACGATTGACGGCGTCGTACCCTCGGTTTATTGACGATAATTATTAGTTATATTAACTGGTTCTTCTGGAATCATTGGTTGATGAGGTTTTAAACGTTTCACCGAGATGGGTGGCTAATGTGCTTTAATATTTTGTATTGGTTTGATAGAAAATGGTGTTTGTTAACTAGAATTCAGATTATTCAAATTAAAATTAATTTTCATGTGATTTTTTTAAACCGTAACTTTTTGGTAGTGTTTCGGTCTTATAGATTTTGTTACGTTTACAAATACCTAAAGCAGTGGTTTCAAATCTCAAACAATTACCAAGTTTTACAAAATGGTACAAATTATTCACTTACATGGGATTTATACTTGAGTTAATAATTTATATATTTTTCAGCTCTGGATTTATTGAAACAAATTGCAATTGCTTCACATTCTGTGAAGTTATTATGTTAATACAGCTTTAAGTAATTTAATGGCATTTATAAAGATAGGCGTTTAAGCAAGCAAAAGCTTTGTTTGCTCCTGCGTGCAATTTCATATCTTTGTTTTATTGTTTTTTTATCTATTTTTTAAGCAAGTTGCTTCTTGCCTGTTTTCAAACATTTGTTTGTCTAACTATATGAGAACCTTAAGTAAAATACTGTTTAGGTACTTTAAAATTCGATAGAGGTAAGTTTATTCTGTTATCAAGTTGTCTATTTTTTAATCATTTAATTTTTGAAACTTCATTTAACCAAATAATTCGTGCAACATGAATGCTTATGATATAAAATATCCAAAAAAATAATAACAGTTTTGACAAATCTCCGAAGCGGAGTTAATGAATACTTAATTAAATACAGTAGTAGCGGCTATATCACAGCCTGCATTTATAGTATATATAGAGAATTACAAATGGCGGACTGCGTCAGAATATTAGACTGCCAAAGCACGGCTAGATTTGCACGCAATTGATTCCTTAATCGTACATTAATCATTTACAGATAAACATTAGATATTCTATTGCTTTCAACTCGAGAACGTCGTTGAATAATAAACAGCATTAATACATGGTATTAAAATAAAACGTCCTTGCCTCTTGTAATCGATAAGTGCAATTCGAGGCACGGCATATGTAAATTTTAATGTAAATATGCTTTTTAATCAATATAAGGCTTAGTGGGTGCTTTGCTAGTAATATAAAACAATACTATCAGAACATTCAAATGCCGAGTATCACTGGGACGCATCGGAGAACTCCATTCCTTGAACGTGGATGAATATTTATTTCACATCGCGATTTTAATATGAGACTCTATTGTTCATATTCGTCGCTATTACGGATGATTCGTCGCGTTCCGGAATAAATACTGCCGTATGGAACGTTTCAAAATCGAATTCCTAGTTTTATTGTTGACGTTTTCATATATATCTTGTTTATTATACAAGATATAAGCTTCTTTGCCAATAAATTTCCTTCTAATATTTTCAAGTATTAGGAATATGTAATGTAGTGATCCTGTTTCGGTATCGATGATATTTATATCATTGTGTTTATCTTTACAAATGTGTTATTGTCTGTGTTGTCGTATTTATCTTTAAAATTTGTCGTTGATGGTTGTTTATGATTGTTTTGTTTGTGTTAGTTATTGTTATTTGTTGAGATTTCTATGTTTTGTACTTCAATGTGGGTACAATAAGTGCAAGTACTGTTATAGAAGTGTTAAAATAAAATTGATATACTAATCAAGAATATAATGAGTAATGGCTCATCTCCCATCGATCTGTATTTAGTAGATTCAGAGCGGAACAATTAGTGGGCATTGGCAACGTTCACCGAGCCAAACTGCCAATAAAACATTTTCCTATCACTTTTATTATCTGTAACCTGTCTATTAGATAAGATTAATAGGTGTATATAGAATAAATCTTCGTTCCAGATTTTGTAATATGTCTACGAACCATTTCTTGGAAATATCGACGAAGAGACAGAAGTTATATTCGCAGCGAATAATGAATTTATTGATTTAATGTCACTTCTAGTTATAGGGCTCAATGGGTATAATATCTCATGATGATAAATGTTTTGAAATCCAATGCGCAGAAGGCACAGAAATAATTTCTGTCTTCTACGCATTAGTTTGGAAATAACGGTAACACTTTGCCTAAAGAGGTGTATTCTGTAGAATACAACGTAAACGTCTTCAAGGATAGACGAATAAGTACTTCTCACCTAGTATACTTCCACCTTCGATCTTCTTGTCTCTCTCTCACAAGTGAATTGAGCTTTACTGTTACATAGAGTGAATCACTCTATAAAGTAAACCTTGAATACTTAAACCGATAAAAATACTTAGTTCCTTTGATTCATCGCAATTCTTAAGCAACATCCTTAACCCGTATCTCTATTAAAGGTCTGTAATAAACAGATAAGGCATCTATGAATACATTATAAATCCATTACGAAATTGCAATTGCTTTATAGAATAAAACTCTCGCCATTTCTTTATTTAATTGTTTACTGAAGTACCATTCCATTTTTTAAAATTTTAAATAGCGTTTTTGTTTCGTTGTCTTTATTTTTGTGTTAGTTGCCAGTATTAACTTTGCATAGCAATATTTCTGTTATATTTTATGAATAACTATTCGCGAGGGTACAAATTTTCGTCATATCTACCGCTTAAAGTCGATCAGATATTTGCATAACGGTTGTTGTAACAATAGATATAATTGTTCTGAGGCACAGAGATCGGTTCGCGTAATGCCCGACCCCCGGTTACAGGTTAATTGCGGTTCTAATGCGTTACTATTAATTGATTTTGTTGGTTCACCTTTGTTATTATAGGTACGTAGAGTCGTGTACATAATTATTTAATAGTACTAAGTATGATTGTCCTATCTAATCTTAATCGCTACACTTTCCAAGTATTTTTTAAGTATTAACTCTATTCATGTTGATGGTTAATGAATAGGTAAATAGTAAGCTATTTACACCTACAAAGAATTTAGTGTTTTTTTTAAAAATAATAACATTTCTTCCGTTATTTAAAACAAGAGAACATTGACGGATACTCAATTGAGTCATGCTAAGTTTTCTATAATACATGTAACTTAGTGATTATAAATTATAATGTACCGAATATTATAACATTTTTGTGCTATTGTTATTACTTAATGATTCTACTACTTGTCTAATAGTAAAGTAATAACTGTAAGTAAAGCAAGACAGTATATTTATTACAAAGTTGTGCTGTTATCTACTAGTTACTTAATGAAGAATTCTATTCCTTCATGTTATATTACCTGTTGCCAAAACTGTGCTAGGAGATATATCCTTTCCTTCTTAAAGAGCCAGTCCATCGAGTGCATAGCTTGCACCTCCGCCTCTGGTGCGGCGGGCAGGCTGGCCGCGCCGGTCGGGTGCATCCGGACGTCCGCACCACGCTTACACCCGGCGCATAATGACCCGTCAGTCTCTTATACCCCACGCACCGAATTCAAAATTAGAATGAAACATTTTCGATTTCTTAATTTTTATTGCGACCAGTTACAAATCGATGTATTTTACTTGAATATCGATGTTTGTATTGTTCAGTTTCAGTCGCGTGCCGTTTCTTTGTTCGACGTCACTTTCTTATTGTGTTGTGCCTGACGACCTGAAACAGAAAAAAAGTATTGAAAGGGGAAGTTTTATATCGATTCCATTGTGAGTTGGCAGACAATCGGCCACTGGGTGTTCGTGTCGAAACTAATTTGGTTATGTTTGATGCTCAGGTTGATAGCGTAGGAAAAAAGAAAATCGAAGATTTGGCGCAAAGAAGTTGTTTGCTCACACGATAAAACTTTGTGCCGTGAACAAATTTAAAATTCGGAAAGCTTATATTTTACTATTTTAAGTACAGCAGCGATATTACACGTATATCGAAGTTGTAAGATGTACAATGACTGAACAAGATTAGAGTTAAAACACTTATTAAAAAGGTTTCTTAATTTAAATTTTCAAAAATATTATTAAAATAATTTTGTTTTGTGATAATACTCCTTACTAAAACTTTGTAACCTAATTCGGTGTTAGCAACATTTGTTTTGAACATAAAGGGAAAAACATTTCGTGAAATTTTCAGTGCAAGTTAAAATTGTATAGCATGATGAAGTAGATTTACATTTTGTTTACCACCAATACCTTTTGAATAAAATCTGAGTGCCAAACAATAACTATCGGAATGGGGCATAAAATATACACTCCAGCGTTTTGTACACAACGGAATGTTGTATATGGAAAGTTCAGTCAGGTGATTTTACGACAAGAAATGGTACTCCCATTTTTGACAATTGATGATAAATTAGATAAAATCAAAAAAATGAAGCTTACAAAAACATGTTTTTATGTTGAAATAATTATATTATAATGATATCGGAAACTATTTGATAATAGATGGTTAGTATACACTGTCTGAAAATGAGTGATGAAAAATTTATTGTCGATGATGAATGATTTTTGGTGACATCAAAGGAATTACCAGAACAAACTATTAAAAGAAGTAAAGATTTAGGCACCTAGGCTAAATTTAGATTAACGCTGATTAATGGTGCCTTATAACAATCCGCTGTCACTTACACCTTAAAACACAGGGTGGCAGTGGGGCTAACGGAGAATTACTAGCGTGTCAATCAATAAACATGATAAGTGCGGGAGTTTCGTGCGGCGATATGCAAACAGGATTACACGGTCGCACGAATAGCCGCCTTGGATCGATTTGATACCACCTCGTATCGATTCTGGTCATTTTGACGATGACAACACTATTTTTTTGAATTTAGAATGTTTAATTTTCAAAATGTAATCAACGCGGACCCTAAACACTAAACCAGGAGTTTTGGCGCCATCGAGAGAAAAGATGGTCGAAGTTTTTTCATAATTATT
>NJDC01000522.1:123892-148878 GCA_002245475.1 Calephelis virginiensis | reverse complement strand
TGAAATAAATTTGAATAATCATAATCATTCATCAATTTTAAATTTGAATAGAGTTATAATTTAAACATTTTTTCGACATTAAACGTCAACTGTCATTTAACTCAGGGTGGGTAGATCTTAAAGTGTTTATGCTAAATAGCACTTTAAATTGTACAGAAATGAATTCAATTTCAATTATTTCCTGCTGTTCTAGAACAATAATAATTTAGCTATCGATAGCGATCAAGACGTTGCGTGCGCGACGCCAGTACATCGCTCTATTACGCGGCCTCCTCGACGATTTTATATTTTGAAAATCGAAGCATTTTATATGATGAGAAAATTTCAATAAAAAATGTTTTATTAGGATTAGTTTAGTTATTTATTACAATTAAGTTTATTTAAATTATTAAAGTGATTTTGTACCCATACTCATATTATTAATGCGAAAGTCTGTCTGTCTGTGTATTACTTTTCACGGTTCAACCAATGGGCCGGTTTCAATTAAATTTGATATGCATACGGCATGACTTTTGAATACATTATTAATTATTGACTTACTTAATGTACTTAATCCAAAAACTGAACGCTACTATGGCCGATGGCTGAACCCATTCTAAAGGTAAAGCAAGTTGGATTTCATAATTTCTATACTTATTTTTATTTTTGTCATGAGTTATTAATTGTTACTCTCATTAATTTCATTTTAATTACTATTTTCAACTACACGAAACAATATGTAAGTATTTTATAGTAAATATATTTTTTGATTTCGAGAACCGACTTACTACCTTTAGCAAGCGATTATTTTTATCTAAAAACTGTCAATAAATCTTTTCAAACACACTTTTCAGATATGTTTTATAACCCGCAAAACACTTTAGTTAATCTTTTCTACTACACCTGGTTTCTCTATATTCTGTAGTGAATCAAGTTCATAAAGTGTATTTTCTAAAGTGTACGTGTTATTTTATAAGTGCATATACAACAGAAGCCCACCAATTGCCAACGATACAAGTTAATATTATATCAAGTTTTGTACATGTAACAAATTTTGATGTTTCTAATACATTTTTATATTCCAATTGAAATGATATGAACTGTCCAATGTGATAATTCGGAACATAAAATAAGGCAGGTGTGTAGTGAGCTGAACTTTAAACTTGACTTTATCACACCCATAAATCATTATAACAGTAAGATCACACTTAACTTAGATTCATTGATAAATAAAAATTATATTTTTTAACAATATTCCTGACGACACAGACGTTTTATATTAAGGCTGATTTGTCGATGGGCTATTTCATGTTATTAGTAGAGGTAGATGACAGAGACACTTGCGTATAGAAAACTTGCGTGTCAATGATGGTAAAGAAAAACAGTAATTCATAGAAACAAAGAGAAACGAGATGTAGCATTTTAGACACGTCAGATTAGAACATTTAGCTCTCTTGGTTGCTGTCTTAAGGACCGGATTTTAGGCCACGTGAATCTAGCAAATATCCTATTCTTCTACTAGGTAAAAGTCATTGGCAAGCACTGAAGTTATTTTATGGTGGCAGGAATAAGTAATTATGATTAACTGCTTTAGTAGAATAATCCCTTAAGCACCTGCGTGCCACAGATAGGTCACATGCTAGAATGTTTTTTCTTAAGCAAGAGTTGTACCTTTCGAGCTTTAAGCTGGCAACTCACCGTTACCACTTTGTTAATTAAAGTCATAAGTTTCTGATCAAATCAAAATTGTTTTCGAGTTAACTCAAAAAAATAATATTTTACATGTTATGTAACTAAAAATCGAGGAGGTGCTCAATTTGGCTGTACTTTTGTATGTTTGTTACGCGATTACTCGGCTAATAAACCGATTTGGTATTTTTTTAGAAACTTAGGCTATGATTCCAAAGTGGCCTTATATATTGTAAACTAGCCGATCCAGTGAACTTCGTTTCCCTTCCCCTTCGAATCTCTTGATATTACTTGTTTACAATCTGAAAGAAATTTTTTTCCTCTTTCCGTCCAATGTTCCCGGATTTTCTTTAACAAAAAATAATACTCAAAATTGGTCCAACCGTTCAGGTGTAATGCGATGAACACGCTAAATAGGGATTATTTTTTAATTGTAAAGATTAATTCGACTAGTTGGTTTTGTTTAATACGACCTAATTTTTGATAATCATTAGATAGTTTTCGATAAAAATTATCAAATCAGAACGTGTTAAGTAAAGAAATAGTTGGAGTCGGTTTTTGCAGTTTTTATACGCTTCATTTTACGTCATGTTACAAATGTTGAGTAACGCCTAACTCAGTTAAAGTATAGAAAAGCCTCGCCTGAGTGAAATTAATTAGGACAGCACGGGGCCCATAAAATCCAACGCTTTGAAAGAGCATCGATTGAAAGAGAACTTGCCAACTTTTTGTCACGAAACTGGATGCACGATAGATTTTATCGGCGTTTTGTATACGTAATTACACATTTTAAATAAAACGCGTTAAGATTTCGTGTAATTACTTTTAATTCTAATGGTTTTTTGTATGATCTAGATTTTATATAGGCGGTTAATTTGGGTCATTGTAGCCTACTTTTTGTATTATTTTCACAGTCTATTTGTTTTTTAGTTAACAACCAACTGCTAGCTAAAACGATAGCTTTTAATAATAGCGGAAGGCTTAAAAGTCGATAGAATCTTAAAAATTAAAAATAATAAGATAAGAAATGTAGACATCAACGATGTCAATACTTCGTGATCCTAAAGCCAGGATCTTTTATCTCTTGACTACGTATTTTTTTATACCCTTTCTACATACATATCTTCACGCCAAGTTCCTTACGGGGTAGGGAATGAATATCGAATGCCAAATCTCACGATTCTGGCAGACCTGTCTGGCTTCCTCCACATTCATTACTCTTTTTTAATACTATATATTATTATTATAGCACTACATAGAGATTGTAGTAACACAAATATCTAAGGTAGTAGTATCAACAAGTTGCACCTAGTCTGACTGGTTGCTTTACGAACATAACACAATAATTAAAATGTTTAGATTATTTCATTATGCTACATATTTCTATGCCAAAAATTATATAGTACTATTTTAAATTAGAACTTTACCCTATGAGTATTCTGATTAAATATTTTTTTTAATTTAAAACCATCTCTTGCAATAAAGGAATTTGGCAAAACTCATAAGCTAATACTTAGTGTTCTTTATGTAAACAAATGCGAATCATTCAAAACAAAATTTACAAACATGCAATATTGCCCTGCACAAAGATGACAATAATTTAGACAGTACGGCAACATTCCAAATCAAAATTGGCATTTATGTTGAAGTTCAAATGGCGTGCATTCGAAACGTTCCTTTTTTGAATTCCTTCCCCTGACTGTTCCTTCCTTCTTTTGTTGCCATAGACACGTTATCGACATTGAACTTTGAGCCTGATATTAGTCATATCTCGTCATTTTTTGTAATCTGTTGCGGTTTTCGGTTCAGCTTTGTACAACATTCGACATTCGGAAATTCGATTATTACATTTGCTGTTCTTTGATTGATGTATTTTCGAGTTCCCTCTCTACTTTGTTTGATCGTAGAAGTGCATTTGAACGTATTGCATGTCCTTTTTTGAATACTCTTTCTGAGTTGAAACACTAAATTGCCTGGTCCAGTAATGGGAAAGTACAGTATTTATTATCTATGTATACTCGTACATAAAAGGCAAATGTTTTGATCTATCAACCTAAAGCTTAAATGGAGGATCTAATTGAAAGTTGGCAAACAGATAGTTTTAATGACGTTAATACTGATATAGGATTTTTAGAAACTCCAAGCAATAAGTTTGATTAAAAACCATCGATTTCAAAGTTAACAAGTCGAATCGATATTTAGCACGCGTTTAATGTTGACTGAGAGAAAGACGTAAATCTTTTCTTCCTGGCATAGTTCAATAAGTTATTGTTGAAGTAATAGGAAACTATAATACGCGGGTGTTTTTCACATGATCTAACCAACGAAGCACTTTTTTTTGACTTACCCAACTAACGCTTTCATAAAATAACTGAGTGTCTATGAACTAGTTTGTAATTTTTCTTAGACATTTTGATTTTGACTATACACCTACCTAATCGCTGACATTTTAACTTTTTAGTTTATAATTTATTTTGCAAGGTCGACATTATTATTATTTTTCAATTAGTACTGGACATTTTGAATTTTGCTTTATTAAATCACATTTATTCTATGATTTTACCCCTTTTCAGGTAAAAATTATAAGCTGTTCCACCTCATCTATTTCATTTTTTGTTTATACTTTTGGATGCAGTTCAGGCTGGGTTTGTTTATGCTTTTGATGTATAATGTTATGTGTTTTTATAAGTTCGTAATTGTGTACTATTGTATGTAATTGTCAAATATTACTTCAAATCAATTTAACTGGACGTATTTCAAGTGTACAGAATTTTGTACCTACGAAATAAAGACGACTAAGAATTGAACTAAATTAAACGTTAGGATAGACACAGAATGACGCAAAGCAAGTTTATTACCTTTATTCAAAACCTCACTTTAAAAAAAAGTCAATGAAGAATACAAACGTATTATTTAAAAAAATGTGCATGCAAAGGAATTACACAAAATGCCAATGGCGTTCAAGTTTAAGTTTTATTAAGTCGATTTTGATAATAACAAAGCTTAATCGAAATAGAAAGCTAATTGTAAGCTGTGGACAATAAAGATGACACATTTTAATTTCACCTATCACGATATAAGTCAATATAATTCAATGATTGTAATAGTTTTCGAACATCGCGTGACGGTATCCTTTTTCAAGCAGTTAACAGGTGCTATTTAGTTAGGCAATGGACAGTTATTTCTTGTATTGAACCCTGTCCAAAAGTTAACGATAAGTGTGTAAGTAAAACGTTTTAATACATGCGATAGTTTTGTTATATACTATAGAATACCCGCGGATACGTCTGTGTAATAAATTTATCTCTAGTGAACCGCGCGGAAGGATATCAGTCCTCTTGCATACAGTAACCAGTGCTTCACGAATGTGAACATAACAGTGGCGAGCACTGATGATGTGTTGACAAAATATAATTTGCAGACACCAATATATAATTTACAAATTTTTGTAAGAATCAAATAACCAACTTGTAAACCACTAGTCTAACACCCGTATGCAAGAAGCTTACTTGGCTAAGCAATGAAAAAACGCTGCGCGAAGTACGAAATTTAGCTATGCATTTCTTACGTCAAATTATCCAATTCATGAACAATACTTAGTTCAGTTCTAAGTATTGTTCATGGATTGGATGGCTTGACGTAAGAAACGAATAGCTAAATGTCGTACATCGGGCAATGTTTTATCACTACTTAGCTTCTTGAATACGGGTGTTAGTCGGTCGGGCTGAGCACTCTGCTCGGCCCACAAAGCTCGGTGAAGTTGTAAAAACCGCGAGGGTAGCAAAAAATTAGTCATTCAAAAAAAAGGTGTTAGCCTTTGTGTTAATAGAAAACGAACTGACTGAGAATAGTAGGTAAGTCGTTATAAATTATTCAATGGAGATCGAAAAACGAGCGATAAGGATAAAAAATAACCTAAGTTACAAAACTTCATCTGTCAGTGAAGACTTGTCGAAATTTATCTATTATTTCAAACCACGTGTAAACTTAGTAGCAGGTGAGTTTCAAATAATAAATTTAAAGTAATCATCAATAGTTGTGTTAATTGGCCACATTCTTTTGTCAACGATAGAAATATCCAAATGTCAACATTTAGGGACTTTTGGCCTTCAGTATGAAGTGTAACTTCCTCGTTGTAAGGCAGGTGGGTTTTATCTGCAAAGCAATTTTAAAATTATTGATAGGATGTCATATGCTCAATTAATTTTATATAGTGTTTGCACGTGGTTTTGCTTACGTAGTATTATTTTTTTTCTTTATTTTAAAATTATTAGACTCGTGTTCTGTTTACTATCCTTTTTTGTGTGATAGGTCATTCAAGCATCAGGTGATGGAAAGAGACAACCGATGGAGAGAGCGCGTTGCTGTCCTGTGGCCGGAATGTTAAGCCTCAGGACCGGAACACATAGAGTCATTATCGCGGCTAGAATAGTGACATAAATAGTAATAAATAGTAAAGTAAAGAAACACTTAATGGTTAATAAATAAATTGAAAAAATAAATGTCCTCCCTAGGATTAGCTATTTGACAATTTTTCATTTAATTTTAACTTTTCATTGTACAAACTTAAGTTGTTTCATCAAAACATATTTCGTAAGGACAAGATCTAGGAAAAAATTGTTTTTATGCCATAGATAAAGGTGTATTATAATTTTAAAAAACTGTGTAGGAGATATTGAAAATGTTCTTATTATCTGTGCGTTTTTGTACCCTATCTGTTTAAATTAAGTCGCGTGAATGAGTTAAGAATTCAAAAAGAATTGAAATTTATGTTCAAACTATGTAGCTGCCTTCGTTCCCTGGCACATCAGTAGAGGACTACTCGTTTGCGTGTCAAACAGGGGGAGATAGAAAAAGACATTGGAAACGAATTATGACATTTCTTTTTTCTTTCGGTGAGGGTGACAATGAGTAAAACATTTCGAGACTATATATGAACTGATCTATATGTTGGTTTAACGTCGTAAATAATATCTAGTAAACTATATTTATCGCACTGGTCAGCCACAGGTAGGCAATAGATGCAAGTGTGCATACAAGCGAAAAGAAGAAGCAACAAGTAAATGAGGCATTTCTAAGGGACAACGGTTCCTGTCAGGCATCTTGTAAATGGCGATCTAGGTTTTAGTTCACTATCATTTACATTGTAATACCTTAGTAAGTAGATGACTGATGTAACCCAGCAGATCAAAAATGTTATATTGTAAGTTGTCGTTGATTTTTTTTACGTTGGTATTAAGATAGCGAACAAACACATAGATCTCCGTATGGATATAACTGAAAGGGAGACTGTAGCTGTAGTAAGAGATAACTGTGGCCTATAGGCAATATAAATGTTGTAGGTGCGTTGTTGTCCTACGGGCGAGGTTGTTTTTTGTTACAAATTTACCGGCTGCCCTACCCTTCGGACTGAAACCTGACGCTGTCATTTAATAGTAGAAATAGGTAAGGCCGTGTTAAACTCGGAAGAGTTGCAGCATGGCTTTATACCACCTTGTTGGCAATGATCCTTTTAGTATTCGGTCTCTCTTATGACGGAAGATGATTTATTCTACACAGAAGTCCCGAACTAACCCCCCTAACACCCCGTGTCAGAATCTAGGCTCTGCTTTAATTTCTATATTTCTATGGCGTAAAATGATTAGTATATATATATTTCGGTTTATTTTTATTACCGTGAGTTATAGTAGGGTCGGTGGTTTTACACTTGCCTACCTCCTTGGGGCATGAAGAAACTTACTTTTAATATAAATTTAAACGTATATATTATTTAAACATGTACTGTCTTATTAATAAACACGGACTAAGGTAGGAGTAAAATTAAGTGGATCTTCTAGTCTGTGTTACATTGTTATAAAGATTTATAATACCAGGTTGATTCTAGAAATACTTTACTCCGTGTTTATTTATAAAAAATAGGTAGGGTACGTTTAATTAAATAAAAATTTTAAAAATAAGTTTATTTTATAGCTTCGTTATTTCAAGCTTGTAGTTCATTTGCAAATTTTATATTTGTTGTCTGATTTACAGCTTAGTATAATCAAATTTATTGTCATGACTTCACATCTGTTGGTTACGTCATAACCATTCAAGGATGCTATCTTTTACGAATGTAGCGTATTTATTTGACAGCACATTTTAACAGTCGCTCTAAAAAATCAATTCTCTTCCATCTTTTCAAGGTACGTTTTAGAATACATTTTTTCAAAATTAAAAACTAAGGCGCATTAATTAAATGTCGATGTCATTTTTATTAGTGTTTGTGTTGTGTGTTATAAATTATTTTACAACAAACTTAAAAACATGTTAATAATTATTTATTTGTATTCATCGATTCATATTACATTTCCTTGTCAACGAATGTTTTAGAAAATGGCAAATGTAGTCTAGGACATTAATACTTGCCAGGTTGTACTGGCACTGTTGTAAATGTTTTATTTGATTTAAAATTTACGTTTGTCTTCCCTAGTGGCAATTAGCATATAAATATGTGTGTGGTTATTGTGTATGATTGTTATTTTTTATATTTTGGTTTTAAATAGTGCTAAGTTGGACTAATAAGGATTAGTCAAATAAAATATTGAAGTTAAAATAACCTAGTTTAAATTCTTAAAACTTGGTTCTGTTAACCGAAAGTGTTTTATAATCCTCAATCCAGTTTAAAATTTGAATTTAACTCAAAATCTATTACAGCCGTTTCTTTAATAAACATTGAGGTACACAAGTAAAGTATTTTAAGGTTAAAGTTGAATGTCTTTATTGCTGTGTATTACAGATTATTATTTCAACTTAAATCTCGGTGTAGTTTGTTAAAAACACGGTAGTACTTTTTATGGTGAAATATTTTTTTTCCAATAAATATATATTAAATACTTTAAGAAATGTTGCTGAAAAAAAATATTAGTTTGGTAAAAAATTATCCCCTGTTCGTGTGAACTCATGGTTTCCCTACAAAACCATTCCAACACGATATATCATTTTACCCTCCGGAGTTTATTTTCGGATTGCTGTCAATAGAAAACTTATTGATAACTGTACACGTGATTGTGAAAACGTCATAGCTCCCTTAAAGAACAAATAGTTACGGTATTTCTATTAACTTCAAGCACGCCAGGGAGGTGGACTCTAATTTTCACTAGCAGTTTTAGACTTCATCCCCGTAATTTGGCTCCTTCAAAGCAGACATCAAATGGATCTAGCTTAAGTTTTTTTAAATTAAAACTGTTCCAGCGAATTTCGTATCCCGAACCCTGAATTTTTCAAATGTTTTAACAGTGATACCGCGTCAGGGCTACATCTATTGCAAAAAAAAAAACAATATCTTTATTACGGTTTAGCAGTTCTCGAGTTGTCCGTCTTCGTTTCATTCCTAGATAAGTGTGCAAAAAAAGTTGGATTGCAAAGGATGTTTTAATACATAACGTTAGCTTTATTTTACCTACTATGAAAAAGTAGCTGTCGATTATGTTTGCTATATTTTTACCTGCTTCTAGAAAACAAAAATGTAGGCGTTCTTTTCAATAAACATTTTTAAAATGTCTATAATATGAATAAAAGTATGGCATTCGAAAGTCTTAACGCGTCAAAAGAAACAAATATTATATTCTATTATTGTTTACTAATACTACTAGTGAACAACAATCTACTCGATTTTAAAAATCAAATGTGGAACTTAAAGATGAAATTAAAATTTGTATTTATTTAAATGCAAACCTCATATCCAGTAGTATATACTCGTACATGACACATATCAATGCTTATATCACTTGCCATAAAACGTGAGTACATCACTCGGTACCAAAATAAATTAAACAAAATATCGTATACATCATTAAAGTCTTCACCTGTTACTATCACGTGTGCGTTGGGTCACCAGCCGTCCAGATTTTTTCGGACACATCTGGATTTTAATTTTCGATCCCGATTTATATGTCTGGATATGGTGATAGAGAAATCGATGAAAATGTTTCTTTTTTTGTACGTAAGTGACTTGTTGAAATTGAAGTCGTTTTTTTAACTTTTAGTGGGTTTTTTATTATAGTAATTTTGAAAAAATCTGATTTTTACAGAAATGTCCGGATTTTCTTAATTTGACTAAGCCAAGCCTTTTCAAGCGATGATTCATTTCACTGTAATATACCCATTATAGCAAACGAAGGGTATATTAATAAATATTTTGTCTGTGTTTTTGTTTATTCACAGATCAAGAATACCGTAGCTGTTGATTTAATTTATATAATAATCAAAATATATTTTACTAACGTTGATTCACTGGGAGCAGATGTATCATTATTTTAAAAAAGAACCTCGTACAGGGATAGTGGGAAATTACCAAACTGTAATAAAAGTATATTTTCAAACATACTGTATACATCTGTGTGCCGTTCTGCGTCAATACAAAATTCCCAATACTATAAACCCTTTGATGATAAAAAACAATATTCATTGATCACACCCGGAAAGCACATGTGGGTTTAGAAAGAGACAGGTTGATACGTGTGAAAGAGATTATTGTTATATATTTTTATTTTTTAAGTCAACACGTGGTCTGTATTTGTTGGATACAGGCTGGAATTTACGAACGTAATATTTATTATTTACAAAAATGTTAGAATACATGAAAACATTAAACTGTGATTCTACTGTCGTTTAATTTTCGCAAACATATTCTTTATTATTACAAAAATTTTTTCGTCTTATCGAGTCATTATTAAATACGTCTGCATAATCTAAGTGTTCTTGGTTTTGTGATATTAAAAAATAAACATGGCGGTTGTGAGCTGTCATTTTTAAAGTGTTTTTTTTTTAATACTGAAATAAGGCTATGAAATAACGGCGCTTATCATAAGGATGAATATTACTGGTACTATTGCTTAGTTTACGCAGTCAGTACTTTACTGTAATTATGAGTTTGTTATCTTATGCTACAGATATAAGTATAAGATTTGCCATAATCCCTTTGGTCAAGGAGCATAGTAATATAAAATCGCTAGAAATGTTGAATGGAAGACACAAACAGACGGATTTCCTGATAGTAAGAAATTCACGCTGCTCAAAAACACCAAAGTTAGTAATGATGCCTTGCCAACCTGAGGGCGGGCTATTAGGCCTTGAACAAAAGTAAGTTTACCGGCTACCTTATCCTCCCAATCAGAACACGTCAACGGCAAGGACGGACGTTACGGAGGTAGAATAGGTAAGTGGTAACAATCCGGGCGAATCGCTGCCGAACTCTACCACCTAATCAGATGTCATGGTGCTAGTGACGCTAAACCTACGCTCGCCTTTTACCAGTGGATTGGGAGGCAAAGGAATCCTGACGAATACGGATATATACATATTAAAATCTATTTTGCAGACATATCTCTACGCCTTCTATGGCACAAAATTTGATTAAAAATATAATAGGTTCCCCGTGTTGGTCCGAGCTCCTTTGCAGAATACACCTTCTGCTTTCCTATCAGGCAGCTCCTAAAAGGCAAGTATAGGTTTACCGTCACTAACACCGTGACATTTGACTAGGTGGCAGAGTTTCGCAGCGACTCGCCCGGATTGGTAACACCGCCTTACCTGTTCCTGCCGCCATAGTGTCACTGTTTACCGTTGACGTGTTTCAGTTCCTAGAATAAGGTAGCCGGTAAACTTACTCTTGGTCGAGGTCTAAAATCCCTCAGTTTGGCAACGCACCATTACCACTTTTAGTGTCTCTAGGCGGCGTGAATATCTTACTATCAGGAAATCCGTTTGCTTGTTTGCCTTCCAATATCATATATCTTTCAAGTGTTTCAAATATGCAATTATTAATAGTAAAGCTGTAATATATGTTGTATGTGTCTTACGATTATGTCAAAAGCCTATAAAAAGGTTCTTATTTCATTCAGCAGAATTGCGTCCGATGCATCGTTTCTTGGAAAAAACTTTTCCTATTTATAAATGCATGACGTATAGAGAAATACTTATTGATGATTCATAAAATTTAATAATAATAAATTTACTAACCTAAAAATAGTAATAAACTGTCACGTTTACTATTGGTTCTTATCAGTGTGAAATAAAGATTGATGGCAAAGTTTCTCACGGTAGTGTTAAAGTAAAATAAACTTTAATATCCTACAATAGCGTCGAATTTAAATTTTCATTGATTTAGTAAGTGATTTGGTCTAAGTTGTAAGCAAAAGCGTTTGCCATGTGTGATCTGCGTTTAATTATAATTGCAATAAATACCATCGCTACTGTGATTTCACTAATACTGCATACTTTATGCATACTCTATTAATGCATATTACGAAATATGTTAAAAATTCGTGAACTAGGTACGTACTGATGTAAAACACTCTCTTGGGAATTGTCCCAATTATTTCAGATTATATCAGTTACACGTCACACGGTAACTGCCCAATAAAATAAATTGGATTTCAAATAATAAACTATGCTATTTATTTTGTTTAACCTTCATTGCACAACTCAAATATCTATTTCTGAATTAACATCAATTTGTTTTATATATTTGGCGATTATCCTCATGAAACACAATCAACGTCACTGTCTATGTGATAATTTGACAAGAGATAACTAGAGCGTGAGCGTAAACACCAAATGATTTTGTTTGTATTTAGAAATATTTATAGCTAATAATATAAAATCAAAATATAATTTAAAACAAGCCCGCTTCGCTTATGACTTACACCTTATATAAGGTGTTGAGTATCGTAGAATTGTCCTAACAAACAAATGTATCAATTAATGGAGTTAAATTACAGTAAGGAATGGCCGATGGAGAGTATTTGTGTTGGTAATAGCACTTATGATGCATTAACAGTGGAAAACCACCGGGGGTTACGTCGCAATATGTAATTGGATTTTAATCTGACTAGGCAAATGATCACAAATTTAGATTTACTTCCCACCAGCTTCAGCTTAGTATCCATGTAATGATACAACTCGTCACTATAATTTTTGGTGCATATAGTGCACGTTGGGTACGTGCACTATATGCACCAAAAATTATAATGACGAGTTGAGTTTAAAGACACTATATGTCTAGGTGCAAGAATTCTTTTAATGACCCTCTTGAATCGACGGTATTCTCTAACGGTCGATATTAATTACAATCTAGTCTATAGACTAATGAGTAATTCTAATTTGTCTTAATCTTCTAAGTTACAGTCTCTAAGTATAAGTCCATCAACTTTTACTTAGTGTCTCTAAACTTAACTTCCATTGGTATCTTGAACTTAAAACACTGTCACTTGATTTTGCCACTAGCACTATGTGAATCTACATAACACTAGTTCATATGGCTTTTTTTTGTTCATAAAATAAAGATAGGATAGATAAATTTCGTTGTTAAGATATTTTTGTTAATTATTTAAAAGTAACAGCGGTTGCCTGGCAACTGATCTTAAATAAGTACGATCTCTTATCTTACATAGCTTATCAATATTTGCCGTTAGCTGTTACTTTTTGGGTGTTTCAGCGTAACTGTCAAATGGATAATACTGGGAACCAGTAATAAGGCAAACCATCCGTCAATAACTACTGAGATGTTTTAGTGGAGCCATAATAACACACTTTATTATTTTTTCTTTTTTTGTTTTTTTTAAGTACAAGATGTTTTTCTGGAATTAGATTTCAGTTTTAATTTTTGTTGTTTGTTTTTATGTGTGGAATTATGACGCTATTAAATGTCTTTTTTCTTTATTCTTCTTGTGCGCTATAATATCATTGTTTAAGTTTACTGGTTTTATTACCAGAACACAAATATGGTGAGATAAAGTCTGAATGGTGGCAGGAGTAAGACAGCCAGTGGGATATAAATCCAAATTTCCTTCATAACACTAGAATCTAGATGATTTAGTAAAAAAACTAGCAGCCCGCCCTGGCTTCGCACGGGTATAAAAGTTACATATAAACCTTCCTCTTCAATTGTTTTATTTTAATAAAAAAACCACATCAAAATCCGTTGCGTAGTTTTAAAGATTTATGCATACAAATAAACAAAAGGACAGAGGAAGCGTCTGTGTTTCATACTATGGAGTGAAGATAGTAATGGGTAAGTTTTTTCCTATTACTAACACTGGTACTACATATTTAATTAGTTTTTTTGTTGTTTTAGCAAGCCAGTACAAAGATAAAACTAAGTAAGGTTTTTCCTAATACTAGCATTGGTACTACACATTTAATTCGTTTTTTTTATGTAAAAAATACATATGTATTTAAATGGGAACTGAATAATTTTTAGGGGCGTTGTGAAACCCGATTGAACAACCATCGAACTATACTAAATACTGAATGACAAAAAGAACAATCTTAATCATTGGTGTGAAAAAAATTTGGTTGGCTGTAGGTTTGTGATGGCCCTATCACTCGCTAGGGAAATAATACAGGATTTTAGAATGCATGTTAATTTTTTTGATGAATATATTTTAAGCTCTCTGAGTCACAGCAGTATGTGTGAGTGCTAGTTTTGTAAAATTTCAACACGAAAAAATCACGTATGACAGGATTTCAACCTGAACCCTTTGTTTTTTTCACACAAATTTGTTTAACTTCAAATCACATGCTTGGTTGTTAGTCAACGATAACACTAAAATACTTAAAAAATAATATAAATTTAATCAACATGCCATTTCCAAGTCTCAGATACAACCAATCAATGTATTTCACACAAATACCTGCCTCCGCCGGAAATCGAACCCAAGGCGAGGCTTTTCATCTCTCTCTGTTCTAAGTAAGTTCTAAGTAAGTGTTTGAGCTTCTTTACTATTCTTTAGCAGGAAAAATTGTGGGTATGAGTACTCTGCATACCTGTACAGACTTAATCAGCGTGTCAATAGGTATTGGCATTCCTATTAATATTCCCGTAAGTAGACTAACATAAACATCTCGAGTTCTCTCCCACGGCAGAGGACAATTATTGCGCTGAGATAATGATATCTATACTGATATTGAGACTACATCCGGTGCTTGGTTTTGTCGGTGTATCATTTTTAGCCAACTTCATTAACCATATTTAAAATGAAGCTATCATTTGACCTATGTATACTAGCTGTAGCGCGTGGAATTGCCTGCTATAATAGGTATATAGCTATACAGATCAGTATCTGTTTACTATTAAAGGTAGGCATGTAACTGCTTAGGAGATCTGGGTATCGCTTCTATGGTCTAGCGGTCCAGCTGTTAGACTTGATTGCATGTGGTCCCGGGTTCGATGCCCGGGTCGGGCAACAAAAAGATTTTTTTAATTTTCTAATAATTTTTTTTTTGCCTGGGATTTGGGATATGTGCCGAGACCACAGAGGTGGTCAGTATAAGAATCAGAATCAGAAAAAACTTTATTCACGTGGACCATAAAAGTAGTAGTTGTGCGTGTCGACATTTTTATAAACTACCTCGGGAGTTTGGAAGTATGTTTTCCAGTCTAAAGACTACTCGCAGTAGGTACTACTACACTACTACAACTATCAGATTTTGAATGATATATTGAGGTACTCTAACCTATGAACTTTGTTTTAATGCTCAGCGACTTTACTGGTAACAACAAAGAGATTTTTAGCCAATTTAAATATTACTTGTCTCTTGTAATGTACACCAGAATACGAAAATACTCATCATGTGTACAATACTACATAATTTATTGTTGTCCAAATTTCCGTGCTTGGGAGAATATTAAGAAAGAATTCAAAAGTTTCACCTCGTGACTTGAGTTTTTTTTATGACATTGGAAGGCAAACAGGCAGGCGGATTTCCTGATGGTAAGAAATTCACGCCGCTTAGAGACACCAAAGGTGGTAATGGTGCGTTGCCAACCTGAGGCCGGGATTTTCCTCACGACATTTCCCTCCAAACCGGAACACGTTATGACGTTATGGCGGCAGGAATAGGTAAGGCGGTGGTACCAATCCGGGTGAGTCGCTGCGAAACTCTACCACTTAGTCAGATGTCACGGTGTTGGTGACGGTAAGGCTATGCTCTCCTTTTACGAACTGCCTGGCAGGAAAGCAGAGGGTCTATTCTGCAAAGAAGCCCGGACCAACACCAGTCCTCAATAGCTTAAATACTTAGAGAATCCTTCACTGAAACATGAAAGGAAGAGATTAAAATCTTGTCTGAGGTGGTTTTTTTCTACGTATTAACTAGGTCTGACACATAAAGGACACTATCACCCAATTGAGGTTAGTTGGAAGGGTGCTGTCATCACATAAAGTTTAGATTCTAAAATATATTGTTTCACTAGCGGTGATGGGGTCTTTACAACCCTTCATCATAGTACTATTCAAATTATTTCTTACTGATAATTAATTATAATCTGTAATGTTAATTACAAAGTTAATTGCATACATTTGTATTCAATATGTGACATATACGAGTACAAAGTAATTTTCAGTTTGGTAAATGGTATATCGCTTAGAGATCATATGTTATAATGGTTATTGGAATAACAGTATGGGACCAACATGTGCCATAAATAAGGGAAACTAGTCTTAGACCGCGATGCCGAAATGGATTGACGTATCTTCACGCCCGTATACCTGTAGTAGTAGGGAGAGGAACAACCACATCTACTATTATTGGATACACTATGTATTGAAAAGGAATATTATAGTGTATTGGAAAGCACAATAGCAAACGCAAGTTTTGTTTCCCGACCCGGGAATCATAAGGACGCCTTACGTCTGAACACTCTGACTTGTCAAACGTATAACACCCCTCTTTTTCTATCTGGGATAAAAATACGGTTGTGTAGAGTTATGTAGTTCAAATTACATGTTACAAACTAACTGAGAGCAGTGGTTTTATACATTATTTACTTAATACATGTAGTTATAATATTTTAAAAGCTAGAAGCTTGTATATAAAGGCTGTATATGTAAGAAAAAATGTTATTTTTAGAGTTTTTGTGATAATTATTTATATTTATGTTCTCATACTCATTAAAAAAAAGTATTCATTTTTTTTACTTAGTGACTTTTTCCACTCGATTACGTATTTATTAAAAAGCACCTAGCTAGATCTATATTTCACATGTTTGTTTAGTGTACAACGTTTTAAAGTAAATACATATTACAAGTTAAAAAATGTCATGCCTTATAAAAAAGACTGTATTGAAACTCTACATGACTAGAAGATTAAATTGTAAAAATAGAATTTTATTAATTAATTATTAAATTGTAAACATTTTTTAATTGTGATTGATTTGAATAATTAATTTAAAAGTACCTATTTGAAATGTGATCGTGAGATTTAGCAATCGATGCTCTCTGCCTATGCCGTAAAAGACTTGCCTTGAATGTATGAATTAAGTAAGAAAATGATTTGTAACATTGAACTCATTTAGGGTATTGTGATACAAATAATGCTTATAGATCATATTTATTGACGTAATAAATAGGAAAGGAATTCCAAGTTTTAACGTAGGTATTTATTAGTCATACGTAAGTATCTCGAATGTCATCGTCAGCGAGAAATTAAGGTTGCGGATTCAATGCCGGTCTGAGGTGAAATTTTCTTTCTTAACATTTGTTAGAAATTTACCCCAAATACGAGATTTTTTTCTTATGATATTGGAAGGCGATTTCCTGATGGTAAGAAATTCACGCCGCCTAGAGACACCAAAGGTGGTAATGGTGCGTTGCCAACCTGAGGCCGGGATGTTAGGCCTCGAGCAAAAGTAAGTTTACCGGCTACCTTCTCCCTTACCCTCCAAACTGGAACACGTCATGACGTTATGGCGGCAGGAATAGGTAAAGCAGTGGTACCGATCCGGACGAGTCGCTGCGAAACTGTACCACCTAGTCAGATGTCACGGTGTTAGTGACGGTAAGGCTATGCTGCCCTTTTCAGGAAGGCAGATGGTCTATTCTGCAAAGGAGCCCGGACGCGGGGGATAATAATTGGCAAGATATCTTATGATAACTGAAAGTAATGGTTAATATAAAATGTTATTTTTTCTGCAATGATGATCTCATTAGCTATGAGATGCAATCGATGTCGTCAACAGGAAAAAATTTAACAAAGTTTGAAATTGGGACTTCGTTTGGATTAAGGTTAATGGGAGAGAATTGTCGACAAAAGACGAAGGTTATTGGATTGATTCCAGTCTTAGATGTAGTTTGTTTTAGTTTCAAAAAATATTTGTTTATAAACATTTGTTCAAAGAAAGAAAACATGAAAGAAAGAAAACATTTCACCTTAGACAGGATTAAAATCTTGTACCTACCCTATTGCGTGCTAAACAATGCTTTAACCATAAGCAACCTAGTACTTAAATCCTCTGTTTTAATTTTATCTTACCGATAACGCCCATGTATTTTTTCTTCATTTAAAAAATTGCAAAAAATATTTCATTGGGGTTAAAATAAAGTAATTAAATTAAAACTTCAGTATCGGCATAATAATATGAATACCTACTTCTTACAATACAGAATGTTGTTTTTTTGTTTTTGTAATATTTTTTAGAATTACATGAACAAAAAAGGAATGTTTTACAAAAAAACATGCAGATGAGTAACATATTCTGATCACGTTTTGTAATAGATATATGAATTTCATTTACTTGTTTCATTTTAAATTAAACCAACGCAATTATGGGTTTATTGGTACACTACATACTACTTTTTTAAATACTTTTATTTATCATACATCAAAGTTTTAGTGTCTTTTAACATATTTTAATTTGAGTATCTTTCCCGTGTAAATTTCAATAAATTCTTACAAAATTTTAAAGAAATAAAGTCACATTTAGTTTTGCATCCTCAGTAGCTTAAATAGCAAAAGTATCTTTAGCAAATGAAATGGGTTCAAATCCTCTCTAAAATGTAGTTATCTTTATACAAAAAAATAAGAATATCCGTAGAGTTTTGTAATTATCACTAATTGGATGAGAAGATCTTATTACCTACTAGTTTAATAATCCTTAACCTACCTATAAATTTATTTGTATGTTTAAATTATTAATATTTAACTACTTATTAATTCAATATTGTATTAATACGAAGAATTGATAATTATTAATTTTTATTACATTTTTACTTGTGATGTTTTTTTGCTCGTAAACGAGATCCGGTAGGTGGGTAATAAATACACCAAGTTTTAAATTTTATCGTTTTAAAAAACCAAAAGAATATAATTCTAAATTACCCACTATTCCAATTGTAATACTTAATACATTTTAATACGAGAATTATTTATAGGAATGACTCTACTTTTATGAATATGTTATAAGTATGGTGTATTTGCTTATCTTATGAGTCTTAAAAATATTAAAAAAACATAACCGAGCTACCAAGGTATAATAATGGAATATAAATTGTTAAATAAAAACGTTTTATTGTTACTATTTATTAAGAAAAAATAAAATTACAATTGTATACTCGTTTACAAAATCATTCATTTAATTTGTTATAGTAGGCTTCAAAGTCTACATATATTTATTAAATATTCAAATTTCTATGCCTTTGGTGATAAAGTGACTTGCTTCAATGTTTTAACCTAACACAACTTCATTCTTTGTGTAGATAAGTGAACATATACCTAGGTATATTCACTTTTTAATAACTTTAAAAAAATAGGGCAGAATCAGACATCTTTGGAAATTTTTGCAGAATCACCATCTGCCTTCCTGCTAGGCAGTTCGTAAAAGGTGAGCATAGGCTTACCGTCACTAGCACCGTGACATGTAACTAGGTGGTAGAGTTTCGCAGCAACTCACCCGGATTGATACCACCGCCTTACCTATTTCCTACCGCAATAACGTCATTACGTGTGTGTTCCGGTTCGGAGGGCAAGGTAGCCGGTAAACTTACTTTTGCTCGGGGTCTAACATCCCGTACTCAAGTTGGCAACGCATAATTACCACCTTTGGTGTCTCTAGGCGACGTGAATTTCTTACCATCAGGAAATCCGTCTGCTTGTTTGCCTTCTAATATTATAAAAAAAACAATTTTAAATACAATCACTGTGTAGAGCTTGGTACACTTTTAGGAAAAAAAGATTTAAGTAAAATTTTAGTTAAATAATAGACAATTACCTAAGCATGTAGAATAGGTGAGATTTTATAACATTTACGTAGGAATATAAAACATGTTTGTGAATTACATACACATAATTAAATAAATTCTTTTTACATCCGGATCTAAAATATTTAGCCGTGACAAATGTCTACTTTTGTCGGGATTCAAACCCGAAACTTGTCTTATAAAACCCTGATACGTGGACACTAACCACTCGAAAAAATACATAAAAATGTAGAGACATAATATTATGTGTAACGTAGGCCACATAGGCTCTACGTTTTAATTAAAAATAATCTTACGTATCTTATGTAAATACATCTGATCATATATAGGCACCTTATATGTATTAATCTATCTGTCATATCCATGTCTCATTTTAAATTTAGAAAAACTGAAGGATAGAGACTATAATATAGCATAGCACTATATTATAGAAGTGTTTTATCAAGTATATATTATATTATAGCTATGACATGTGTCATCATGTCATTAAATTCTGTATTTATACTTAACTGCTTTATTAATGGAATAAATTGAAATCTCTGCTTATGAAGGTGTCTCCAGAAATTTATAACAAGAAAGAGTGAATAGGCATCTTTTACATTATTGTCCTTCTACCTTCGACTATTCGTATTGCATCAAGTAATTTGAATACCATTACGTAGTTATCAGGACCAAAAAAAACTAATACAAATCGCACATATTACAAAGTCCCGCGAATGCCTAGATTCTCTCTATGCAGAGAAAGGTTACAATGTTATTATAAAAAAAGTATTTGAAAATTTTTATCTGTAAACCTATTTAGCAAAATTCGAAGACAACTTCAAAAATTTCAAAAATCGAACCCGCAATAACACAGGTAATAACTGTACAAACTATTCAGATTTTTGTTTGATTTTATTCAAGTTAAATTCTAATGCAATTTGAATGCGATTTCAGATTTCAACATTCTGTATAAAATAATACAAATATATGAAATAATACTTAAAAGAAAATAATTATGTCAATAGATTGTATTATAAATTAATAAAAAAATATTCCTGGACCAAACAAATTGAATCTATTCTAAAGTAAGCAAATTTTAAGCTAGTGTTGAAGTATTGTAGATGGTAGTCAACAATTCAAATACATAGAACTACTTAAACAGATACCAGTGTTAATTATGTATGTATTATTAGTTGATTGTATTTTGAAATAGTTGAATAAAAATCAAAATATATCTCAACATAATGATAATTATCACGAAAAATTTTTCGAACAAGTCCTGTCAAATATAGAAAACCAAATAAATATTATTAATTCATTAAAATCTGTTTCATAGATTTTGCTTATAAAAAAATGATATAAAATAGAACATCAGATTCTTTATCGAATAGTAGTAGGTATGTTGTAATAAAATCTACTATTATATTACTTTAATTGTGGCAATAAAAGACTTATTTTATACTGCCATAATTTTTGCAATACACTTATTTATCACTTTTTATAACAATACATATTAACAGTACATAATAATTAAAAAAGAAAGTTAAGGATTTATGTATTTATACATCATTTTTATAACGCCAAAGTTTGCTTAAATCTAATGTGTAATCCGCTAAATTATGAAAAAAAATGCAAATATTTAATTATACAATATTAATTAATCAAAGAATGTAACTGTACTAAACGTATTGTTTTATTACATTTTTATATATTTTGTTGGATTCACTCATATGTAATTAGTAAAGTTATTATATATTTTAATAGATAAATGTAATTAAAATTTACAGTCATTTTCGTAAATTTCAAAAAACAAAATAGGTTTCAATTTAAATTATTTACTATTTATTACAGATTTAGTAATAATTAATTATATTTAATTGCATTGCTTATCTCAAATTTTAATAGTAGGGGGGTTTCAAAGTACATATTTTTAGTAATACAGTTTAAACCAAACATCTTAATATTTCGATCACTCAAACCCGGCGCTACCGAAGCTCTACCATAGCGCAAAACCAACAACCAATTGATAACCATTTGTAATTGTCGCTTTGTATTTGTTATGTTTAAGTTATTATTTTTTGATAAAAATACATATTAATAATTTCCTAGAACTTTACTCATACTAAACATAATTTAGTATACATATAGACATTACCGAAGACGAAATGAATATTTCTACCTATCATGGTTTTTGGAATTAAATTTATTTGATTTGAAGTTGTAACTTATAAATATTTCACAAATTTCAGACAAAATATGATATATTTTATTTAGGTCTATGAGAATTTGAAGAAAAAAAACAAATCTCAAAAATTCAAATAAGTTGAAACAAATCACCTGAATTCCAATAAGACAGTAGAAGTTAAACACTGATAAAACAAAAAAACACTTACATTACATTTAGTCGACACGTAAAAAATGTTAATTCCACATTATATTTCCAAGTCAATTAAACACAAACTGTTTGTAAACTCTTAAAACACATGTCCATAACAAAAACGTTCCGTAAAACAACAGTTATATCCAGTCTAAAAAACAAAAGCACAAGTTCACTGAGGGAGCGCGAAAATTTTTGCACAGTACAGTTCACTTTCCACAACAATCGGAGATACTGATTCTTTCCGTTTTGTTACGTAAGGATCCTGACAACGACACGCGTTGCCACGAGCGCGCGTCGTAGCCGCGACAGACGACTGCAGTGCGATCCTTTGGTCGAGGCCCCACCAGTACTACGCGCATCTGAGGCTCACTCCTTGGCGCGGCCCCGCCCAGTGGGACGCTACACGACTGCTAAGATGACCGTCTCCCTCCTTGTCTCGCACTATCCACGTAGAGCTCTCCGTCCCGTTCCTCCGCGGCGACAGTGGGGCGCGCCAATAGGATCGGTTCGGATCGAGTTGAGACGATGAATCGAGATGTGTACTTAGGTATCGCTGCACAAGTCCTTTTGTTGTAGTCGATAATAGGATGCGCTTTTTTTGCGCCGCTATCGACTGCCAGTGTTCGGACTGCCGACTTGCCGACACTTGTTTACGTTGGCCATGTGTACTACATAAAACTCATTTGTATGTTGGCACATATGATTATGTCATTTTATAATAAAATGCGATGATAAAATCATTAACCAAATGCAATGATAATCACCTTGAAATAATAGAAAGTGTAGAGTCGAAATCCAAAGGGCAAGACGCGTAGGGAGCGTCTCAGTTGTCGGCAGGGGTGGTTGAACTCGGAAGGGCGCAGATGTAGGTCAGTTTTTGTTCCGCGTCACCCAAAATTCGGTTACTGGGTCTGTATTGTGATTGGAAAAACATTTTGATCGACTCATACAATGACTCTATTATAACTTTCCCTGAAATAGGGGAAAAAATTGAAATTTCCAAGGTGATTTTTTGTTGTATTTTATTTTTCTAAATCGAAATTACCCTGATCATTCTATGCGATGACTCTATCACAATTCTTTAATTCATTGGGATAATAAAAAAGTACCTGCCACTGATCTCATTCATTTCTTCAACATTTTTAACTGGCATGTTAAATACAAAATGTTACCAAAATAGAAAATGAAATTAAATATATTAAAAGGAAAAATGTTTCTGAGCTCTCATTTTGTAAAGATTTTAAAAGTTCCTATAATTAATATACATTAAAAAACAATGTAAATGTAAACTATAAACGAAATAACTCATGTTCATTCAACAATACTTATTAACTTTACATTCAATCAATTTCCAATGTTTTACCTTATATGTTCACATTATTATTAAATAAGTTAAAAACAAACGTCAACCTAAGAACCTTGATCAGCAATTGCTTAGTACGGTCCCCTCGCTACTAGATGGCGTCACGCGTCACTTTTCGCATTTTCACGTAAATTTCCGTGACAATTTCCGTTTAAATATTCTGTTTTGAACTAAAATATTACGTTCTATATCCAAATAATATTGTAATAATGAAATGAAAGCGGACAACGTAAACGTAATTGGGTAAAATAACTTTTTTGTTCAGGGTGACTATGAAGTATATTCTTGATATTGTTCATCATACCTATTAGAGTAAGCACAAGTCTGTCTAGTATCTTGATTTTTATAGTGGAATGCTGATCATTTGGGTGTGAGCTCTCTTTTTAAGTATCTCTAAGTGATTTCAAAATAGTGGTTCCAAAATAAGTATTTTGTTTAGTAACGCTCTCTCTGACACATCACAAACTTGCGGCCATACTCAGAGACGTCAATTAAAATTTATGCAATCATAAATTAAGTCATAATTTTGTTTGGAAAATGTCGACCAAAGACTGATTAGGAGATAAGTGACATCTTTGAGTGCGGTTTGGCAATAAGTACTCTTGGTGTTGCGGATCCCCTAGGGTGATGGTGATCACTTGATGGCTTAGAGATGTGATGACCCCACCACCAAGATTTCTATATTAATAAATTAGTGAAGTTAGCCCTAACCAGTTGGTACAGTGCTCTCTGTAGCAGCTCATCCAGATTGGTACACTGATTCCATTCGTTTATGGATAAGAGATTGGATTGTCATTGTAACGTCAGTACTTGTTTTATTGTGTTCCGTGCTAGAAGGTAGGCTAGCCGATAGACTCACATACGTGACTTAAAGTCCTAGCCATAAGACATTGACGCAACCCCAACAACTTTGGTACCAATGGGCCACCGTTATCTTTTACAATGAGAAGCACTGCCTACCCTACATTATTTAATACCGTAGACAAAACCACTAGACGTATTTGCCTCCACTTCTATAAAAACACATAAATGTGGTAATAATTTCGGTTGATAATAGTATATACTTAATACGTATGCAATAAAAAAAATCCCATAATTGAAAAAAAAATAGAACCACAGACAGATTTTTTGTTTACTTGAAAGATCTCACGGAAAAGATGCCCCTCCTTGGGATGTGAGGCTGGGATACATTTAAGTTTGTTGCGTACATTTTCTTTAACTTTAGTTGCCCCTGGTTGTTCGGTGGTGGAGCTTATTACATGAGATCCCAGGTTCGCTTCCCGGTTCGAACAACACAAAATGTTCTTTTTTTAATTTGTCTCATTAAAATAATATTGCCGGGATGCATTTATCAATACCCGGTAGGCAATAGATATGCCACTTATCACTTTGTGGGACGAAAAAGTATCTTCTGCTAATCATTAGTGTCCTGCCTATAAAATTATTTTGTATCTCCGTCTACATCTCTGAAGATATGGACGTATATAGTTACTTTGTACCCTTAATTTTAAACTCCAAACAAACTCAACATAGGTAGTATCAAATAAGTAAACAAAGTATACTCGTATTCATTTAA